>JBBMKC010237062.1:0-11143 GCA_037834085.1 Bipalium vagum | reverse complement strand
TTTTATATTTTTATTTTAATAACAAAAATAATAATAATAAAATAAAGTATATTCAATATTGTACCTTTAGACAAATATTTTATTTATTTAGAATATTATTTATTTTTTGAAATATTATAAAATATTAATAATAAATATTTAATAAATAATATTTAAATTATAATAAATAATATTTAAACTATAATAAATAATTAATAAATATTTTTCTAATAAACGTTACGGTTAAATTATATTAATTAGTTAAATTTGGAAAAGCAATATTTTTCTTAGGTTCCTATTGTCGTTTCAAATTAGATTAACATTAAGAAACCTAAATTAAGCGAGGGCTTTATTTTCGTGTTACGACCTAAAAAATGAAATAAATCAAAACCTTTTTACTAAGATGGATTTAAGTCTGATTTGATAAATAAAAAGTGTACTCAATTTGATAATAATCCCAAACCAGAAAGGTAAAAGAAACTGGAAAAATCCCCTCAGTGACCCATTTTAAAATTGATTTACTGAGTACTTCAAGTGCTAACCAAATAAAAGATAATAATCGATAAGTAATAACATGTGATAAAAATGTTTTCTTTTACATCTATACTTAAATAAACAATTTCAGTATCACCCTCGGTGTCAACAGTTGATGATTTGTAATCGATATCTTTACATTCTTCATCTCTGGATTCATCGATGAGTTCTGCATTTCTTCTAATTTTGAAAGTGTTTAAGAATTATTATAACAAATACTTCATTTAAACAAACTTATTTCATTAAAAATTAATATATTAAAGTTTAAAGTAATATGATTTAATTATACAATATATATAATTTATCATGTTTTGGCCTCAAAGTGGGTGGGGTAATTAACGCTACTTTATGTACCAAAAGATATGCTATTAAAAGATATGACAGTAAATATGAAACACTTCATAATTCTGACAAAGTCATAAATATTCATCACTAACTGACTCAAGGAAAAAAATCTATAAATATTTCAATTGACCCTGTGGTACGTTGAGGTAAGTCAATAGAAACAAAAATAAAACTGAGATTTATTTAAATAAGTACTTCTTTTATGTTCCTCGAGTCCGAAGATGTCACTTTTACGTTTTCTCGATCTAAAAGCTGTTTCTTTTTCACATCCAATGTTAAAACCCATCGTCACTTAGGTTGATGTGGTCCAAATTCGTTTTTAATTAATATTTTTTTAATAAAAGCGTAAATTAAAACAAAAATCTTCAAAACCTCATTTGAAAATTCTAATAAAATAAAATTATTTTTAATTGTTTTAATCGAATGTGAAATCAGAGGAAAGAGGGCATTCGCACTTTGGGAATTTTAAGGTTCAGTTGGAACTTAAAATTTTTAAATCATTATGACAAAATCATTGATCTGTAATTCATACTGTAAAAAGTATTAAACAGTCTTTCTTCAGCAATTAGCCATTCCAATGCTCCATGATCAGACAGTTCGTGACGTTTGACCAAGAATAGAAAGGTATTAGAGAGCTCCCTCTGACAAATTTGAAAGTGATTGTTCTCTTGACAAGTCTTCATAAGCTCTTCTATCTTCTTTCATACAGCTTTTCAAAGGAGAGAATCATAACAAGTCTGAAAACGAGCGGTTAATTAACCATTACTAAAACAGGAAACTAATTTCTCCAAGCCAGTCGACGGTATAATTAATCAGTTAACTTTGCTATTAATACAGAATATGGAAATTAAGCTCGAGGGACTGCTGTTTTCTTTTGGCTTATTTTGACTTCCAGCTCATAATTCGATTTATAATGGGGAATATTTCCCTAAACAGACAGATTTACGAACGAATTCTTTATTTTCAGATATTTGATAGCACTAAGCCCAGATGAGAACCAGTCTAACACAGTGAGTTCTTCTGTGTTGTTTTCGTATTGAAACGTTTTAAGCATTTTTTTAGGTGTACAAGTTGTAAATTACGATTTAATAATCGATATTTCCATTTATTAAAGTAAATTGTTTTAATATTCATATATCTTTGTTTGTATAATATTGTTCAGGCGCTTTCATTCAAAATATGTCCGACATTATTAAAATGAGTGTCACATACTTTTGTCAATAAAGGTGTCTTAATTTTAGGTAAATAATTATGATTTTCGGCACTTTTTAATTTCTTTGATCTTCAAAAGAAAAATGCAGATAAGAGTTACCGTATTGTTGTGAAAACTAATGTTGACAAAGCTTTATCTCAAAAAACTTGTGAAAGCTTGTTCAATTTTTTTAGAAATGGGAGAATCAATGAGCAAGACACCGAGCAACCAAGTCAATCAAAAATTTCCAAAGACAGGCCTGAAATTGCTTGAAATATTAACTACATTTTGATCAAGTAAAAGCCCCTGTGGATGAAAAATGTCAAATCTCACATATCTTTGATGACAGCTGAAAAATTGCTGACCTAGGATGGAAACTAAGCTTCCTACCATATTCATCCAATTCAATACTCTTTAATCTCCATGTTTTAGATCACTGGGAAAAATTTTTAAATCCTTTGAACCAAATTATTAAAAATCTGTCCAATTCTGTAAGGATAACTTAATAAACCTTTCGCAAAGATTGGTACGAGTAGTGGAGCAGGGTGGCTTATGTTTAGTAATAATATATATTTACATTGGTGTTAAACTTGTACCTGATTTTCAATTTACTAATTAGCCATTATGAAAGATGAGCCTTGTGGGATTTATTGACATAGGAGGCCTCACAGACCTAACAATCTTTTTTTCAATATGTATTGAATCTGCAGAGTTCCAATGCCGATGACCTACCGATGGATGATGGTAGAATTAGTGACTTCAAGCTGGCTACTGAGGTCGAAATCATGGAATTCCACTTTAAATTTGATGATCGCTTCGGGTTAGCATGCGCATACACCCGCTTAGAGTCAGAGTGCACCTGGATCTGCATCAGGAATATATCATCAGAAAGTTTTTGACTGAAACATAAAATGAGTATGAGGATTCAGACTTTTCTTAGTCATGTTATTCCGTTTGTGCTTATTGATATGAACTCTGGGTAACAGGGTTACTGGGTCACATTCCCAATGATACACAATACGTTGATTGCTTTTGTATTGAAAGAACTTTTGAATATCTTCATGAACTTATCTCAACTCTCAATCACACCGAGCAGTCCTACCACTTTTGATAACAATGATGATCAATCCTAATATTTGAAGAGTTATTAATTAATAAATAATTCCTTTCAGTCGCCACCTCATTTCCTAATTAAAAATATACTTCTGCATTTATCACCACAGGTTATGATCATAAGTATCTTCTCTTTAATTCTTATAATTCTTGGTAAAAGAAGGTCTCACATTGTAGCGAAGAATTATTTTCCTATATTTACTTATGTTCTCCTTAATTTATATACTAAGGTATTTAAAACTGGTAAACTTATTAAAAATGTATTTTTCAAAGTACGAACCATTACACGTCAGAAAGAATAGATCTATCGTCCGTCATCAAAATGAAAGGTCTCTGTGCTATGCAATAGCACCCACATTTCTGATACAGGATGAAAAGTCACAGGCAGTCACTTGCGGTAATTTTCATAACATAGTTTGGTAATTTTAGAAATTTGGTCGCTTTCATCCGTTTCTCCTGGACTCTGCATCTGGTTCGGATGTTTGGAACAGTTACGGTATTTCTATCTCCATTCATTGTTATCATATCACCTTGCACATTTGCTGATGCCAACCGGAACTTCGGATTCATTCAATGATTATCGCTACTACTGTGTGAGAGTTAACTGGCCTTCTGCATTTTCGAACAAGGAATTTTATTGTCTCGGATTAGAAATCCATAGTGGATCCAATATCTTAAGCTTAATTAAGTGTAGAATTATTCCTATCTTACACCTTGTTTTCTTAAAGACAAGATTCAGTCAAAGCACTAAGCCGCTTTTATGAGATTAACTTCAGCTGGAATAGTGATTATTAGTAAAGGTATACCCACATTTTTATTCTCCGTCGGGATTCAAAGAATTTTTGAATCATGATCGTCATCTTACTTAGAATTTCTCCAAACAAAGATGTACAGGGCCTTGTCTTAAATTTTTGGGTTTCACTTTCGAGCTGAATTCTTTATATTTTAACCCAAAAATTTTTTTTTTCAGGACTTTATCTTGTCTCACTATGTAAAGCCTTTATTTTGACCATTCCTACAACCAAGTCATCCATCCATGCTATCTAAAAATAACAATAATAATGAGTAAGGCTCCCAACAGATCCTGAGTTAAAATTAAGTCTCATTCTAAGAAAAACTTTATTATGCCTAAATCCCGATTTGCGGTTCTTCCTATCCGTCGGAGTGATTTAACTTATAAGAGCAAAATTGATATTATTAAAGCTACCTTTCCAATGATTTAATGTGATTCGAGTTGGTTTTGAATACTTAGTATCTTTCATTCTCAAAAAAATCGTGGTAACTGAGACGCAGGGCTTTCCTTTTATATACATGAACATCATCTGGTAAGAAATATTTTTTGATCTGTAAAAGCGTCAGGTATTTTTACCTGTTATCGTGTCCTTGGCTCATTAAAAGAATTCGTCTGAAATTCTGTCCGATTTTATCATGTTTTCAGGTGAGAATACTTTCGTTCAAAACTGTCTTGTGTAATCAATGTGGATTTTTCTGCATTTTTGATTAGATTTTCTTTAATATTCTTTTTTATCGATTTTCCGATTTTCATAATTCCATTGGTCAAAGTTTTAATATTAAATAATATAAATATTTAAATGTCAACTTAATAAAATTTTATTAAAAATAAGAAATTATCTTATTCATAAATTCTATATTATAAATATTAAAATTATAATGTCTATAACTATTTGATGGTTCTCGTATAACCCCAAAAGATCTTCTACTGCCATAACAAAAATTATATTAAATTTATGTTATAATTAAAAAATATTATTAATTAAAATATCTTTAATTATTATTATTATTATTATTATTATTATTATTATTATTATTATTATTATTATTATTATCAGTATTTTATAATTTATTTATTTATTTTTAAAAAATCCAATAGGGTGATAACGACGTAAAATTATAGTTTGGGGAATGAAAGTTTTGATCTAAGGTCAGAGATTCAATATATAAATATTCTCCGTTCATTTCGTCACTAAACAATATCATTCATTGAAGATCCGCAAGTTTAGTCGGCTGCTAATCAACTACAGACATGAACATACTTAATTATATCTTTCTTAATCTTGAGATGTTTTAGCCATCGGTCTCCATCAGATGTCGTTATTTTTTTTATTCAAGATTGAATTTCAATGTCAGATTTTATATTTATTTTTAATGAACAGATACCGTTTTTTCTAACCTTTTTCTCGTTGAAAGAATTTTTTGCCGCAAATCGCTTTATGTTCTGAGATGAAATAATTAAAATAAAATTTTTTTTATTTTTAATTTTTGTCTAATTTTATTTCTCGTTTAATCAAAAAAATATCATCATATTTATGAGATATATTAAAAATTAGTCTCATGTGAAGGTCCTGGGTTCGAATCACGGTGTCTCTGATTAATTTTAAACTAACAGTATGTTTTTTCAAGATTTCTGTGCACTTTCTCTAATGATTTTCGTATGTCGAATAAAATCATTAACTTATGACTGAAATGTAATTGCACCTTCTAAAAATGTTTATTTAAACAAATAGCATTTCTAAACCTATATAAACTTACATTAGACATTTAAAGTAACCTGTTATTTTTACTTTGTTACGAATATAACCAACGTTATTGCTTATTTTAATTTAAACCAGGATTAATGCACCCTCCCAATATTTTATACTTAAAAGAGAACTATAGTATTAATTATTTTCTAAAAGGACCAAAGAAAAGAAACTATTAAATTCTAAAAGTAATTTTATAAAAATTCCCCGTGCAGATTAAAATTTCTTTATTAATTCTGTTGTTTTTTTGTCACAAAAAAATGCACAGGAAATATAATTTCTTCGAAAATATAAGCATTTTTGAAGAAATTAAATTTAAAGTTTACAGAAAATAAATGCAAAAATAGTTTACTAAACTAATATATGTGGTAAACTGCAATTATTTATTAATAAAAATAATATTATATTTCTAGACATAAATATAATTTCATGTCATCGCGGAATATTTTTATAATTATTCTCTTAGTTTTTATAAAAATTATAACATTTTTAATTAGAAAAATAGAATTTTTAAGATTTCATAATATTCTTAAATAATTTGAATATTTGTTTTCTAAATAATAGTAATAAAAAAAATTATTATTTTTTATATTTCAAAATTTTTAATAAACGTTTTCTTTTAAATGATAGAATTTAGAAAATTTCTTATTTTTATTTAATGAGAAATTTATCAAATATTGATTAAATATTGTTATTGATTTTTAAGTTATCGCCGTTTTCGATATCAATTGGATTCATATAAACAATAATATTTAATTAACAATAATAATTATTTGAAAACAAAATACTTTATGTAGATTTCAATAAAAGATCCCCATTAACCTAATACCGAAAAAAATTAATTATGATAACTTTCTTTAAATTATTTAATTAAAAATTTTTATAAATTTATTAACTTTATTAATTTTATTATTATTTGTAACTTTATATATTTTAATTGAACTATTTTAAAAAATTCTTTTAATAAAATTTTAATTCTACAATAATTTTTCTTAATTAATTAATTTTAATAAAATATAAAATTACAAGTTTTTAATATTTCACCTATCGCTTATTTAATTTATTTATTATATAAATTATCTGGTACACTAAAACAAATTGGTATTTATCACCTTGATATTGTCTTTTTGGATATTGTTGTACAACCTATAGTCGGAAGTGGCGTCTTTCGAGGTGACTGCTCCTCGGCGAGTTCGAATTCCGGATATCATAGGATATGACTCTTCAAAATTGATATGGATATCATCATTGTCTGTCTCATCAGAAAGTTCAGCCTCTTCGTCAATTTCTTCGTCCATTTTTAACTCCGTCAACGACGAGTTCAGTTCATTCACCTTCTTCATTTCAATGTTGTCTTCCTTGATTAACGACGACATATTGGCCGCCACGAAGCTCTCGGGAATCGTTCGTCGACGGTAATGTTTGTGTAGAGGGTTAATTTCATTTTTGTCGATTTTCGATAGTGAAAAGCGTCGTTTTAATTTCCCGAAAAATTCTAGGCTTTTATTCATAGCATTGTTATTGAACATTGCAATCTCGTTGATTTGACTGTATTTAAAGACCCGGTTGGTGTAACAAGTCCCAGGAGAGCTGCATCGCCGAAACGACGGTTTGCAATCGGTATAATGCTTTACCGAAAGCGAGCCATAATCGTCAATGATGTCATTGATAAAGTACGACCCGTTGCCCTCTTTGTCTTCGTCGACTGAATTGAAGGTCTCTTTGACGGATATGTCGTTCTGGTTGAATATTGCCTGTGAAACTAATTCCATTGTTGTGAGAAATGTTATTTATTAAATAATAGTTTAATAAACTTATTAAAATAATAAATAATTCACGACCACAGTACTTTGCTCGAATTTCATTGGATAAAAATTCAATTGATTGGTTAAAAATCTTTGAAAATAATTTCAATTAGAAAAAAGATTTGTTTTGTTTTTACAGGGGAAACATTACAAAAATGTGTAAAAATAAAAGGCGAAAACCGTCAATTAAAACGGAGTTAATGGATTAAAATAAAGTTTGATATTCAATCAATGAAAAGAGGAGAAATTGATAAAAATATAAAATAATTAATTAATTGTTACTGAAGCTCAGTGACGTAAATCTTTGACAAAGGAGAATTTGAAAGATGTATAAAAATGTATTAAAAAAATAAAGAAGAAGAAAATTCTTTTTTATTTATTTTGATTCTTGTTAATGACCTTGAAATATACTCGTACTAAGAAAGTGTAGAAAATAATATTCTTTTCATAGAATAATGAATCTTTCATTTCTCCTGACATGAGATTATTTATCCAGGATATCTTAGAGGATTACAGAAATAACTCTCGTCTAATTCTGCGTACCCATTTCTCCACAGAATCCTTACTTAGACTAATGATGCTCTGAAAGGAATTTTCCTTCAGTAAAATATTTTATTATATATAACATACGTGGCAGGAGAATGTACAATGAAAAGTGAAATGCTTCTTTTATACTTTGTTGTCTTTTCTGTTAGAAAAAAGTGCTTTTTGATTTTTTCAATTCGTCAAAAATATTTCATAAAATTTGAGAGTTGATTTAGAGACACTTTAACAAAAAAACTGATAAAATATAAATAAAATAATACTGTAAAAATTCGAGAAAAATCCGTTGAAAATTTCCCTAATTAATTTCGGAATTTTTTTAAGTTTGGAAAAAATTCATCAATAAAATCTTTTGAGGCTCAGCAAATTTTTCTTATTTATCAATTGTATTTTCTTTTTCAAAACATTTCCGATTTATTGACGATTAAAACAATCTTTTTTGGAATTTTCGAATGGTGAAGTCGAAAAGGAAAATGAATAAAAATTATAAAAAACAAAACCAAAAAATAACCAAAGGGTAAATAAGTCAGAATTTGAGATGGATTTTTAAAAAAGATTATTTATTAATTAATCAAATATCAATTTCACTTTGAATGTTAAAGACTAACGCACAAAGTTATATTATTTTGATTGGTCCACCGAAAGCGCTACCCGAATTTGAAGTATAAGATGAAAGGTCACATAATAATAATATTAATATTAATAATTATTATTATTATTATAAATGTTGCTTAATAATTTTGATAATTAAAAACGGTTCTAATAATACTATTTTTAATACTGATAATTTATGGGCTTTATTATATAATAATTATTAATGGTAAATTTCTGAATAATCCTAATAATAATTAATAATAAAAATATATTTTATTTGATCTATCCGCATTGAGAGCCAGATTTTGTTTTTCGTTCTTTTCTTTCAATATTTATTAGATCGACACATAATTAATGTCGTTTTTTAATAATTAATATTCAATCAATAAGCAATTTGTTTAAATATATCAAATTAATATTTTTTTGGGTGAATTTACGAAGTAAGCTTAATGTTTTAATATTTTTTGGAATAATTTGATTATATGCATTAAATCTGTAGAAACGGCAGAGGAAATGCCAAATGAAAATCATATACCCTATTGTATGCTATATGAATTTCGACATGATAAAACGGCAATAGAGACTGCTAGGTCAATCAACAAAATTTATCCCGATACTCTTTCTATCAGAAAATGTCAGAGATGGTTTTCCCGATTTAGGTATAGTAATTTTGATTTGGAAGACGTTTTAAGATCAGGGAAACCACGTAATGAGGACACATGGGTTATTAAGGCATTATCGAAGATAATCCATGCCAAGCACTCGTTGAAATGAGTTCGAAATTAGGATTCAATCGGGAAACAATTCGCTGAAGTTTAATAAGATTGGTAAAGAAAGCAAAACAGGAATATAGGCGCCTCGTGAACTTACCAATGATCAAAAAAAGAAGCTTTCTAAACAAAAAGATGAAGATTTTGTGAATCGTATCATAACTTGTGTCGAGAAATTGGTTATGTACGACAACTCCAGTCGTAAAAGGCAGTGGCTTTCATGTGGACAAAGACCTCAGTCACCCCAAAACCAAATTTTCATGGGAAAAGGGTATTATTAAATGTTTGGTGATCCGCTAGGGGTGTTATTCATTATGAGCTGTTGCACCCAGGTAAAACCGTTAGGCAGATTGAAGGAAAAACTTGTAAAGAAGTGGCCAGCTTTGACCAACAGAAATAGACTAATTCTTCATAATGATAACGCACAGCCGCACACCGGAAATAAGACGCTTCAGAAAATTAAGAACTTTGGTTGGGAGCTGTTATCATATCCTCCTTATAGTCCTGACATCGCGCCTTCTGACTTCTTTTGTTATTTTTCGTATTCCATAAAAAACGAGATTACTTATTTGTCGACCTAATACAGTAATTACCTTTTGACTAATGATTAAAAATCCACTGCGTGATATAGTTCTTTTTTAATATTATCATTATGCGTATTGATTTTTATCAAAACTCTAAATGGATTTTGAAAATTATAGTTTTATGAATTGTTATTAATTAAGTGCTTTTTCAGATTCGATTACTATTGTCAATCGAATATTCCATTATGGACGGCCATTCTAATGATTAAGATCAATGATTGACTAAATTTGATTATTCTCCTCTTTAATTTATATGTAAAAACTGTTATTGTTTAATAAAACCTATTGTGATTTGGTGTTGAATTATTCCGTGCACAGAGTTTACTTTTGGTATAAGGATAAAGTTTTTTAATATTTAAAATAAGTCTAATATTTTTTGAAAAAAAAGATAAAACAGCCCTTTATAATAATTTTTATGTTGTCTCGTGTTTTCCATCGTGCATTTCAGGATCATGGAACACTGTACTTTCTTTAATTACCATTTTCCTCTCCATTTTGTTTTTTATGTTTTTCTTTCCAACGGTTTTTCCGTTTATTTATAATCCCACTCTCACACGTCTTTCATGAACTTTTTAAAGATAATTTATGGTTCTTTAATTATATAGACTACATTTTTATGCTTTTGTGGAAACTCAAACAGACATAACATTTTTGTGAACCGTATAAGTGATTTTATAAACATTCTGTGATTGCTTACCTATTAAGTTGTATTCAGTTCATTCATGGATATGTAAAATAAGAAACTCTGTAAAACAAAACCTGTAAAATATAAAAACTCCAGACAATTATTATTATTATTATCAACATGACTGAAACCTAAAATTTAAGGTCATTTCAATCGTCACTGTAACTGTTAGAGTCGCCATTAAATTCATTTAGGAAAAATAGAAGAAAAGTTACTTTAGCGATGACTGAGTATAATAAATGAAATTAAAACAAAAGATGTACAAAATAAGATGTAAAATTATTTTAATTTTTTTCTAAATTAAGTCTTTTGAATAATATATTCAAAAACTAAAAATTAATTCGAGAGTCCATTGAAGGAAAATTAAAAAATGAAATAATTTTTACTTATAATAATAATAATAATAATAATAATAATAATAATAATAATAATAATAATAATAATAATAATAATAATAAT
>JBBMKC010237051.1:0-11143 GCA_037834085.1 Bipalium vagum | reverse complement strand
TAAATGTTTTTCGTTGTACCGTGATATTAAACAGGTCGTGATATTAAGCGAGGTGATATTAAACGGGTTACACTGTAGTTGGTAATCTACAATTAGTTCGATATTTACAGGGTGGCCCAAAACATACGGATGGCATTGTAAAAGAAGTCAATTGCAAGATAAAAATTATAAAAATTAGTACATAAAAATAAAAAATAGTGTGTGTATGCAGGGTTTTATTGCTATTAAAATATACACACACTATTACACACTAATTTACAAAAGAAACCCTGCGTGTGTACTAAAATGGATTAGCCATGTTGTCTGTTCCTTGTACCCTGTACACACGCAATAAAATACAAAAAACCCTGCATACACACTATTTTTTTATACAGGGTTTTTTTGTTCAATAGTACCATTTTAAATAAAATCAATATTTCATTTTTATTTTCATATTAATATTAATTTAAATTAATTTAAAAATATCTAATAGAATCAATTAAGCAACAAATATTAACATGGAATTTTTAGTAACAGTAAAATGTCAATATTTTTTTAAAAATTAAATAAAGATTATTTTACTAATTTTTCTTTGGTGTTTATTGTTATTTAATTAATATTTTATCATTTCCATTTATTTTCAAAATTCAATTTCTATTATCATTTGATGTAATAATCTGTACGTTGTTTCAATCTGTACAATTTGAGACATTTTTGGAAAATCTCAAAATCTTTTTGAGAAACGACGGCAATTTTTCCTATGAACAATTTATTTTTCAATCTTTCTTAAAAGCATATAAATTTGATAATTTTACAAATCATTTATAAAAATCACATAATGAAAATTCAATTATTTTTTCGAAAAAATTGTTTCTATTAAAAAATATACCAGTTAAACGAATAGAGTTAAATATTTTTTGTATAATTATATAAGAATAATAGCTTTTTACTTTCGTTTTAACAATAAAGTAATCAATCAAGAAAACGATTTCCAGTTTTAGAAAATGTGGACAAATGATATTGATTATCTCACAAATAATTCATTATCAGTTTATATTCTTTTCCAAAGACAAAATAAAATTTAATTAAATTCATTTTAATACGATTAACATTAATAGTTCATACATCACTGAAATGAACTAAGCACGTCGATGCTTAAACTTACACTATGATAAGTGGTTTGAAAAATAAATTTTGCGATAGTTATGATCACATACATTAACCCACCTACGTACCAGTTTATTATTATTATTATTATATTGATGATTCACAAATATGAGAAATTACGTGAATGCCTAGCATTATTTATCTAAACACATTTAAACAAAAAAATTAATAATACATAATAACTAACAAGATTTTAGGTGGATAAATGTTATTAACTATTATTAAAGAATTTTAATAATTATTTAATGATTTTAATAACATATGAAAGAATAATAATAATAATAATAATAACAGCGCGAGTATTTATAATTCAGAACTCACTTGTCTTTCTAACGCTAATTGACTAGCATGAGGCCGAGGAATAGATGACTGATTAGACATCGTTTTGGCTGAAGAATCAGTATTGTTGATAGGTTCGGCAATAATCACCGACTGGGGATCCAATCGTCTTTCAGTCATTGTTGCCTAATCAAGTTAAATTAAATTGGCATAAATATTACTGAATTAATTTGACATTTTTTCTTTTTTATTAAAATAGTCGAGCATTTGGGACAAATTACAAAATAATATGAAATAAATTTAAGAATAATCATATAGTAAAATTTGTTATGTTAATCTTTAAGAAATTTTCAAAATATTTAAAATTATAATTGACAAATCAAATTAATTTAATATACAATAATAAAAATTTTTAGAACCATTCATATTTGGAATCATATTGGGATGATCTGTTATAGAGTACAAAAACAAAAGACCGTTCATAATTCGGTATTTTCATTTCATAAAAATTGAAGCTGGAAAGCTAATAAAATTTAATTGGTAGAGGAAATGAAAAAAGAAAGGAGACTTTCATAAGAAATTCAAATGTTTCTAAAGTATTGATTCTCGATTTTTATTTCTCCTTCCTTGATTTATTATTAATAAAAATAAATTAAATGCCAACCTGAAAAAGAATACTTCATTAAAATTATTTTATTTTAGATGTATAGAAATAGTAACTTTTAATCTAGCTGTCGTTTTTCACTAACATATAATATCCAACAAGTAACGAAATTATCAAAGAGTTTCAAAAAGAAATCTTGAACAAATTTTGCAAAAAATCGTTTAGACTCTAAAATTTTTCTGTTTTATTTTATTTTTCCCCAGGTAAATGCTTTTTTAACATAAAATATCATCCAGAAATAGATTTGGCATCCCTTATTGGGGCACAGTGGGAAGAAAGAGACCATGATATAGTTATGTAGAAATAGTTGCCTTGCTTTTTCAGCCTTGTAATAAAAAGTACTAAATTAGAATATTTCTGAACTTTCATCTTTTAGATTTAACTATTTATAAAAAATTCAAAAATATTCTGTATTGAGTTTTATATTTTTGTCTGCAAAATCCCACATTATCATTCTTGTCACTTCCTAGACACTGATAACATCATCGAGTTACCAAGAATGGTGAAGTATCTCAGCTTTTCATCCAATGTAATCTTCTACTTACCTCAAAATTTCTTTTACTCTTCAATAAAATTTTTAAAAGTTTTTTTCATCACAATTCATAAAAGTCTCGAGAGTCTTTAAATTACATTATCTTATATTTTTCATCATTTCATATTTTAGTAAAACGTACTTATGTTAATGTTAAGTCTAGTAGAAAGATTTTGCATACAAATTTTCTTTACTAAAGGTGTTGTATAATTGTTTTATCAAAACGAGGGTTTCTTTATTCAATATTGATCAATATGCTGAGTAGATATTGAAAAAGTCATGCTTATGATAAACTTAAATAAAATGAACACTTTGCATATCAACAGTGAAAACAATAAAATATAACCATCGAGTTATAAAAGAGAAAATACTATCAATTTTAAGAAAATTAAAATTGTTTATGTTAAAAGAATTAAATTACTCAGTTATTCGTGATGTCGAGAATGTAAAATATATTATTATTTATATTAGTTCATCATTGATTCAACTAAAAAATTATTGATTAAACATTTTTAATCCATTTAATAATATTTTTTTCACTTTTATAAAATTATCATAATTATGGAAAATAAATTTTAATCAATCACTTTAAATAAATAATCAGTAGAATTATTATTGATCAGTTCTTAGTTTTATATTAGGTTGAAGCATAAGTTTAAAAATGAGCATAAATGAGTTTATTATTCCAATTATGGTTTTATTTAGCAAACTATTAAGAATGTTTAGAAACCTAATTATCCATTGTATATAATTTTGTTTTACTGTACATAAAGATGTACTTACCGACATTTAATGCTTTTTACTTACAATCGTGGTTGTAAAGCTGCACATGCGACTCACGAAATTTGTGAAGTATATGGAAAAGGTGCCATAAGCATGTGGACAACTCAGAAATGGTTTGGAAAACTTAAGAGTGATAAATTCTCACTACAAGACGAAATAGGTTCTGGGCGATCTACTGACTTTGATGAGTACCTGGCTCAATCAGATTTCATCTTTTTCTTTCGCTTTCTAACCAAATGCGCGACTTAACATTCAACGATGATGAGGATCTGAAGAATTGGCTTAAGAATTATTTTGATTCCAGACTAGCGCATTTTTGGCAAAACAGGACAACAAATTATGATGGGAAAAGTTGTAAATATAAGTGGACAATACATAACTGATTGATCTTTTTGTTTATCATGAAATAAATATCTTTATTTTGGCTTAAATATTATTGACTAATAAAGGATTAAAAAACGAATGAATTTATGCTTCAACCTAATCCTTTTAAAATTTCCATAAAATAAGATATTTTATTCTTTTAAAACTTTTCAAACATTGAAAAATAAGAAACAAGTCAGATAAAATAATTTCTTATATTAATAAAAATAATGATTATAAATTTGAAATGAAGAAATTCAATTTATGAAACTAATAAAGATGATTTGTAATTTTTTCAATTTATACTTTTAGTAAATTAATAATAATCATAATTTATAATAAAAAAATAACCTGTTCTTCAAATAGAAATGAAAAGAAAGACATCCATTTAAATTATTGATCTTTCACTATTGATCTTTTTACTGCATTTACTTTTATAAATCAAATTAATAAAAAAAGATAAAATAAATGTAATTTCTTAAATGTTAATCATGATAAAAATTCCTGATTTCTCTACCAGTGATTTTTTATCACAGTTATTGGGTACTTTTGATGTGACAAACATTCTTATGATATTGCAAATTCCTCTCAGTTTTCATATTATCTTGTTCAGGGAAAAAAGATGAATATTGTTTACTGATAATTAGACATGAAAGTAAAGACTGTATTGGGATTAACACAAAACCCATAATAAAAATTATTTTACCATAGTTTACCATCAATAAAACGTGGCAAATATTTAACGAAATAATTTCATAATTTCTTCATTTAGAAAGTAATTATGAAAAGAAAATACTATTACACTAAAAAATAATTGAGATTAATAAAATCCTTCCAATAAAATTTTATTTTTGTCAAGTAAGAACAAATGACAACTTTTTAGTGAGTGTTACAAGACTTAAACATTTACGCCCTCTTTCTCATTGCATTCCCTTTCCTGGACTCGGTAGAACTTGTCGTCAATTATTTACAACTCACATAACATAAACTGTAATATTTATCATGTATGTTCCAGAATTGTTTTATCTCATTTTACGGGTCTCAGTTGAAGATAGAAATTATTTTATTACGCATCAAAAATATGGATGGTTCTCATTCTCTATTTATTGTAAAAATCATGTATAAAAAGAAAAAACAAAAAATTATTAGAAAACAATTATGTACAGAATGTTAATTATTTAATAATAAAATATAATTTTCTAAAAAAAATATGATCATATCAGATTTTTATTTAACCTGGTTTTATTTTAATTTAATTAATTTTATAAAAGAGAATAAAAAATAGCATTATTTTAGATTTTTATATTATACAATACTTTTACTTTTTTTCTTTTTTATTATTTTTACAAAAAAATTAATTTAATTTTCAGAAGCATTTAAGAACTATGAGAAATTATAATTTTTTAGATAAGATTTAATTTAATTGTTGAAAAAATAAAAAACTAAAATATATTAGTTTTAATTTAAAAAATTATTATTAATTAATTACAAATAAAGTTCATAATTATGTCTAATTTTAATAAAGTTTCAAAGAAAAAAAAATTTTATAAATATTGAACAATATTGATTTAGAAAAATACATTTCCATTTAAAGCATTCAAAATGGGACTCATATTTTACAACTGGCTTTCCAGTGGTGTCAAAATTAACTTTCTTCGAAGACCTAATTCATTACTGGCAACAAGAAATACAGTAAAATAATGTTAACAGAAAAAATTGATCATTTTAAAAATTATAACTATTTATAAATAAAAATTAAATTATTAATCATTATAAAAATAGATTATTAACCAAATATCACAATTGTATGTTTATATTAATTTTAATACTGCTCTAATGACATAAAATAATGAGAATCAAAAATTTACTTAACACAGAGCAGTTATGTAGTTGACAATGGTGGTAACATTATGAACTCATCTATACGTTAATCACAAGATGATAGAAATAAATTCTAAGCGATTCGGTCCTAACAAGTTTAACTCAATTCGACCTTTTTAACAGATTCAATAATAGCAAATTACACTATTATTACTTTGCATGAAGAAATCTAAACATTTATTTTATCAACAAGCCACGGCCTAAACTGAGATCGGTAGGTCAAGTCAGTGGAGCCACTTTTCCATCATATTCTTATTTCTTTGGAATGAACAAAATCATACTGTTGTGTCTTCATCATTACAATTGACATTACAACATTTTGATTACAAATTACAATGATTAACTTGTTATTCCTGATATCATAATAATAAACTCCTCTTCAGTTTTTAAGAACTTTTTTATTATTGAATTCTATTTTTAATAATAATTTATTTAATTAACTCATGTAATTAAATGATTTAATAACTACAACTACTATTAATTAATAAAAATAATAATAATAATAATAATAATAATAAATAATAATAATAATAACAATAATTCATTTTGTTATTGTTGGGGTATTTTATTTTTTTTTAAACTAATAATAACATGTTTCAATGAAATAAAAGTAAAACTGGATTCTTGGAATTCCTTTTTTTCTATAATTTTCATTCCTTTCCATTACTTTTACATATTAAAGCTATTTGTGTATACATCAGAATTTCGGTTTTATGTGTATGAGCGAGAGAATTTTATATTGTTACATTATAAATTAGTTTTTTCTGCCTGTTTTACTTTGTCTATATTACAGAGAAATTAAAAGCAATGTGTATGTGTTTATTCATTTAAACAAATCAAGGAATATAGTTAGAAACAGTACTATTCATCTTAATAATGGAAAAATGAAAAAACAGTATTCATTTTTCACCACAATTTCAGAACTGAAAGCGAATGATAATAAATGAATGTACCGTTTTATTTTCATCAACATTTTTCAGTCTTTCTCCTATAATAATCAGTTATACAATTTGATATTTTTAGTTCATTTTGAGTTTAGGAGACATTATAGTATGTTGTGATCTTTTTTCACTTGCGATGACATTATGAGAAAGATTTTTTTAAAAAAATGAGATTTTGAAAAATATTGACTAAATCAAAATATCTTTTTGAAAATTTTCATTTAATTATTTTAATTTTTATTATTTATATATTAATTACCTGTCGAAAAGAACCTAGTCTAGTAAAACTGGTCTTGTTTTCATTAAACGTTATTTCAACTGAATCCTTTTCTCTTTGTTGTTTCTTTTCCAAGCACACTGCAAATGCACATCCAACCGCATGAGAAAGGCGTTCGCCCTTGAGAAAAAATATTCATTCAAAATATGTGAATAGTATTATTTTTATTATTCAGATAAAATATTCTCTAAATTAAATAATTATTCGTATTATTTATTTCTTTCGACCAATTTGCAACATAAATCCTGTTTAAATAAAAATTTTCATTTTTATAAAAAAGAATAATTCACTAACATAAAGACAAAAAAGAAAATTAAGTTATTTGTTTTCTTTTTTCAACATATTTATCCTATGGCGGTAATACTAAGAGTTCTAAAAATCTAATGGTAAAAGCATTGATTGTGAAGATTTTATGAATGATATTAATTCGTTTTTTGGTTCTGACAGAATAATAAATAATTTATACTAAAAAATTTTTTTAATTCACTTTTTTATTAGATTCCAAAAAATATTATTTTTCTTTTTATAAGTTTTATGATCTTAGAAAGAGTTGAAGATTGGTAAACAACAGTATATAATGACAATGTTAGTTTTGTTTTTTTTTAAAAATTTCCTGATAAAATTTTTTATAAAATACGAAATGAACTTTTTATAAGCCAAATCAATTAGGACTAACTTAATAAAATAAAAATCTTAAAAGACTAAGTATTTACTTTTTTTCTTATCACATAATTTTTGAACAATAATGGACTGGATATTAAATTTTTATTTATCATAAATAATTTTATATTAAAATCAAAATAGAATTTCAATGGGATATCTTTTTTGAAACCTTATAATGTCTGGTAAATACTTTGAAATCTAAAAGTAAAAATTAAAAATATTTATTAAAACAAGAAAATATTTAAATGAAATTTCACAAATCTTATTTTAATTTCACTTTGGTAAAAATTAATCTGCAACCATTAATTTTAATCTAGAATAACTCATTGCCAAATAATAAAGTTACACCAATATCAATAGATATAATACTTTCCAAATGGAAATAACCTTAATTACCTTATAGTAAATTATGCTACTGTACTGTATTCAATATTCCACTGTGAACATTTTTCAGTTTTCCAAATTCAGTTTCAAATTTCCCATTTATGAAAAGACTAAGACAATTTCAAAAAATGAAAATCGATATTTAATAAGTAGGGAGAAAATAATCAATACTACAGATTTTATACTTTGGCACATGTAAGTTTTTATGGACCTTATCGTTTGTGGATCTTGTGACCGAACTTTTTGAACTCGTACCGATAATTCCCGGGCAATGTCATTTTTGAATTCTCAAATAGAATGAAGGCTTATCGATTAATATTCAGATAAAGATCTCATCGTTTTAATTTGTTTTAATACACCAATATTAAAGTTAATTTTAATTTACTTTAATATTGGTGTATTAAAACAAAATAAAAGAAAACTTTTCTTAATAATGTAATCACAAAAATCTATTATAGAGAATTTCATTAAAAGTATTTAGCGACACAAAAATGCATAATAATGATATATTTATGTACTGTAATAATATTTTTAATAATAGCTTGTTTTTTAAAAACTACATTTTTATAGATCCCTCTATATATTACTCACTTTAAAATCGGATAATCACTTTTTATTTCCTCTATATATAAATATATAATAAATTGCTTACCAATCACCAGAAATATTCCATTATTAGTTTATTTAACCAATTATAAATGGTGAACACGAAACCTTTTCTTAAAATTCAAAAAACATGCTTCAGGTCCATTAATGTATCTATGCCAATTTTTGACCCGAGCTAAATTGACCATTTATCGATGGTCACAGATTGACATTATCCTTTTATCTTGTATAGAATAGTCAATTAAAATATTACATATCATCTATCAGAAACCAGGGTGCAATAATAGAGCACTTAATCTGTCCATCACTGCTACAATTCAAATCATTAACAAAAAATGGGGATTTCAGAATAAGATAGAATTTTAAGAAGAAAATAGTATTGTAGAATTATTAGACACCTTTAAATGGTTTTCATCAAACTTTCTATTGATATTTTACCAATTGACTCTTTAGATTGGGACACATCAGATATATTTTTTATTTTTGATATGCTTTTGAAAGAATTGTCAAGCACAACAGATTTTTTATAAAGGAAGTGTAACCCAAAAAAATAAGCAGAAAATGGTTTTGAGAAAAGGCAAAAAAAATTAGGAAATTCCGTCCATAATAGACAGGTAAAATGCAATCAATCAATAATTATTCGGGCATAAATTCGTTTTATAAAGTAAAAACATGTCAAGTCACTCACAGATTCTTTCATGGCCTTAAATCCATGGCACAGCCATCTTCGAGTCGTGGCGTCGCGGCAAATATAAGCAAATCCCCGAACATGATTGCGATCTGGAGCACAAAATGAAACCTTTTCAATAACTTGATCAACAATCAGTCCCTGAAAATAATGTTATGATTATTAATTTCGAGTTATATCAACTTTGCTAATCTCTTCCGTCACTCGCAGGGCATCTCCACTAACTTGCAAGATTGACCTTTTTGATCTTTTCTGACGACATTTTTATAGATTTTCTTAAGGCAAAAAAAAATAAAATACTTGAGATTTGTGCTTTAAAAGTTGTTTCATTGCTTCTTCACAGACTTGCATTCCCCGAGATTCAAATACTTCGATGCTTCCTAAATACTAGCAATCCAAATAATATATTAATAATTAACAATGATACAAAATTTAATAAATTTCTTAATTTCACAAAAAACATACCTTCACTTGAAAATTACAACAGCCTTCCCTCACCTTTTTCTCATCATCGTTCCAAGGAGATGGTTTGGAATTTGAATTTAATAAAGTTTTTGGATTAGGATTCTTTTTTCTTATCGTAAATGCCCTTTTCAAAAGTTCCATTTATCCTACTTTAAAAGTTATTATTGGAGATTGTAAAAAATTTTTAACCAATAAAATTATTAAAATTTGTATAATTTCTATCTTTATTATTTGAATTACAAACTTATTTACATGGAAATAATAGTTTAATAGAAACACTAAAACAATAAAATACACCTATTTCATAAAAAAAATAATGTATTTTTTCTATTAGAATAATTTAAAAGAGCTTGAAATTATACTTACACATTAGCATCAATCAATCGTTCTTCCTACATTACAAAAAATAAGAAAAATAAATAACTAACTTAAACAGATTAATCAATTATTCTTTTTTAAAATTTAATTTTCCTCTATTTCTGGTACATTTCTGTTTATCAAAAATCTTTATTTAGTTAACTATTAAAAATTAATTTAGAAGAGAAACCTAATATTAATTGTGAGGTAAATTGAAAAATAGTAGCGGAATGTAGCTCTGTTGTCAGAGCAGTTCATGGGTTCTGATCCTGGTATCTCCGATTAATTTTCAAGTAACAAATTAATAATTTTTTATGAGCCTTTTGAACTTCATGTATATTTGTAGGATTATCATAAGTGTTAGATGAATTTCACAAAGTATTATCACAAACATAGTGCTGTTAAGATCCTAAGAGGGTGGTAAAAAATGATGTTAAAATGCAGAGCTTAAGTCTAGCTTAGGTCTCAACGGTTGAAGGTTGCTTAAGGTTGTGTTCGATCAATTGAATAAACTGAGTTAACGATATTGTTTTAATACTTTTATTGAAATTGTCTTAAAATGTGATAATACAAATGAATGACACCAAGATTGACCGATTAAGGTGATTTTATTAATTATAGTTATTATTTACAAAAACCCTCTTGCACTTAGGCTCAGAGGTCCTCAATAAAGAAAAACAAATATATTTCACCGCCCTACGTAGCTTGTGAAATATGAACAAAAAGAACAAAAGGTAAATGAGAAATAGAGATTTTCAAAAAATTAGTTGATCCACAGGTCCTGGCCTGTGTATTTAATTATTATTAATTTCTACAAACTATGTCTTGTCTAACAAGACACGCTTGATTAGTTAAGAATAAAAATGAATATCAGTATTATTTTTAATCGATACCAGTCTTGCAAATCTTTGATTCGAAGCTGTTTTTATATTATATTATAAGGATATATATGATATATAAATATGATATATAAACGTACGTTATTAATATAATATATTCTAGAAATAAATAGCTATTAAACGAACGAAATTGTGGCGAACTGTTAAGATTAAATTTTACTAAAAACAAATACTTGAGACTAAAACTAATACACTTTATGAAATTATATTTTAGA
>JBBMKC010237040.1:0-11143 GCA_037834085.1 Bipalium vagum | reverse complement strand
CGGATTGGGCTCAGCTAACCACCCTTTGGACCTGTCGTCACAAGTGGTGAGCGTATCTGAATTTTCATTTATTCGTTTTTTTTCTTTTTAATTAACCTTTATGTATTTGATCTTAACACTTAATTATTTAATTATTTGATTATTTGATTATTGATTATTCGATTTTTAGTGTAACAATATTTGATTATTCTTTTTATGTAAGAACACTTGACATTCACTGATTATTTGACATTTCTCGTTTGTATTGTTATTTTATAATAAAATGTTGTTCATAATTGTTTGATTCATTTATTTGCGTACACGTATAGGCTAAGTGAAGGGATCAGTAACTTTGCGAGCTAAGGTTACGACAGGGTTCATAGTGAGTTAATATCGTAACAAAAATAATTTTTAGGGAATTTTAGAATTTTGATAAAATTTTTAGAATTTTAAGTATGATTTTGAGATTTTTTCAAGAATAATCTCTAGAAGAAGATCAGTTCTAAAAAGTATATAAGCAGAGGGATTCTAGCATATTTTCACCCCTCAGAAATCGTGCTAAGCAATAATAGAATTACAGAGATTTTTGAATACGAGAAGATTGATATTATTTCAGGGAAAAGATTGATATTACTTCAGGGAGAAGATTGATAATATTTCACGGATACGTATTGGAAAAACATCGATACCACATTGAAAGACTATTGTTCAAAGAGATCAGTCCAAAATTACGGAGGTAGAACCCGTGTCCAAAGGATATTTTCTTTAAAACCAAGTATTATTATGCTTAATTCAGTATTCGGACTATGCTTAAAATTCCCCACCAGCGGGTTACCGGTGAACAACCGTTAGGGCTCAGAGGATAACTCGGAAGTTTTAGCAGAAGATAAATTGTAAGAAATTTCTATTTTCTGTAAACTTTATTTTCTTTTTTTAGTAAAAGTAATTATTAATTTTTTGTAAAAGTAATGTTTTGTTTTAATAAAACTTTGATTATAATTGATTATAATTGATTATAATTGATTAGACATTATTGCTGAGATATTACATTTAATTCCTCATTTATAATTATTGTTATTGGTTTGTATTGTGTTTTGAGAAGATAGTGGAAGGTTTGTGAAACATTCCAGTCATTATTTGTGATCCCAGACTTTTGATTATCTTTCTGTATTTTTGTGATTGTGTGATATAAATACAATTGTTGCTTTACTGATTGTTTTTACTTGCACCACCTAAGAGTTGGAGTCAGGTCTAAATTTGATACACTAAATAGTTTAAAAACATTTTTAAAAAAGAAAGACGAAAAAAGAATTATCTTTCAAAATTGATTTTCAAACATCTTTTTTCACCCTAAAGCTTCTTAAGAAGTTAAAAGATTAAAAATAATAAATTTTAAAATAATTTTTCAACAGGGAAATATTCATCAGAGCTTCATTTAAAATCTTTAAACCCTTTTAATAAAACAAATTCTGTACATCAATATATCGAGCCTGGGTCACATATTGATAAATGCTAGAAAACTATAATAAAATAATAAATAATTATAATAAAACGGGAGAATTAAATATTCCTCAAATTCCTAAACCAGATTTCATTCTAATAAATTAAATTGATCAAGCAGCAATAAAAAATGATGTAAATTTCCTTTTAAAAGATTTACAAGATCATCATGTTGCCAATGTTGAAATGATACATGAAATGAACAATCTTCAAAGTTCAAAAGATTTAGTAAAATTAATTATGAGAACAATATTCTCCAGTTGCCTTAGATTTGGGAATAAAAAGAGTAGCTTAAAACATTGGTAATGAAAAACTTTTTGAAAAAACTGAAGAATTAAAACTTGAAAATAGAAAAAATTTAGCAAGTGAACTTCATAAAGAATTTAGAAAACAAAAACTTTATCTTAAGTTTTTAATATTGGATATTTGGAGTGCTGATTTCACCTTTCTATCAGGAGAAAGAAACTATAAGATTATTCTAACAATAACATATACACAAGATATGCTTCTAATGTTCTTTTAAAACATAAAGGGGAAAATCTGTAACAGTTGCTTTTAATGTAATATTTGGGGAATACCAAAGAAAACCTAAAAGACTTTGAAAAAGGTATTGAATTTTATTTTTGTAAAGTTTGTGTTGTACCTTCTATAAGATTTCCTTCTTCACAATAACTTGACAAAAATTTTACATTCATAAATTTTCCATCCTTTATTCTACTTATTAAGTTAATTTCACTAATAATATTTAAAGTTAACTCTGGAATAAATAGTTGTAAAACAAATAATTTTACTTTTGTATTTCCTTTTGTTCCATAAAATATTTTTTATTTATATCTATTTTTCTTGTAAAACAATTTCTCCTTGCATATTATAAATAATTTTGTAATAAATTGTAAAAATCTAAACATTAATTTTAATGGAAATTCTTCTAAACATTTATTTTGAGACCATAAACTTCTTCTAATTTTATATTCTTTATTATCTTTAGTTGGATCTTCTTTTCCTTTATCTGGAATACATGCAAAATATTTCTAACTCGAAAGCAGTTGCGCAATTCAACAACCAAGAGAAAATTGATTGTCCCGTTTGTCTAAAAGATGTGAAAAGATAAAACCAAGTTAAGGAATGTGGAAACTTTTTTTGCTCGAGCTGTTTGAAGTAGTGACTATAGTTAAACCAGATCTGTCCTTTGGATCGAAGCGAAGTTCGCCATCTTATTGTATTTAGGAACCAAGTTGACACACCGTTGTCCATCGTCTATATCCTCTGTCCCAGGAAGTCCGAAACCATTATGGTTTTCATCAACCACTCTTTCAAAACCTATGCATTAATACTGAAACAAATGATAAAAACTTACTGCAAATTGATGTCAATTCTTGATTCGTCGCCAGTTTATGATGATCTCTTCAGGTCTATCGTCAATGAAACAAATAATTTTGAAGAGTCTTTTATTATTATTATTGTTACCGAAAATTATTGATTTCAGTAATTCCATTTTCTATATATATGTGATGACGGACAAGCATTAGGATTATTGTGTAGTAAGGAGTTAATGATTGGCGAGTGAAAGTTACCTTGTTAAGGTATAATAGTAGCACATTTAACTTTTTGTTTGATCGATTATTCGTTATTGAAACTTTCAATTGTGAGATTGTTTACATTTTATTGACAATTCGATTTTATTATTCTTCAGTAAGACATTATGGTTGTAACTTTAGTAATATTGTTATTTGTAGTTTTGATTCATTTATTTGTGTACACGTTTTGACAAAAGTGAAGGGGTCAGTAAACTTTACGAGCTAAGTGTTACGACAAGGTTCATAGTAATCTAATAGATTAACATTGTCAATCATCCAAGATTGATGCCAAGTCAAGTGTTACTATTATACCCTATCAAAATAACTTTCGCTCGTAATCAATAACTCCTCACTTAACAATGTTGTGCTCGTAATTCTACTGTTGCTGCATAAAGTTAAACTCACTATGAATCAAAACTCCACAATAAAACTTTATTGTATGCAAAACTAAACTGTTCACATGAATCACAAAAAATCACAATCAACGAATCAATTGTCTGAAAATCAATTTAACATAAATGCAAGTTAATAAATATATAACTTATGATTAAGAATAAAAAGTAATGTAAATGAAGTTCAAAAGAATATTGAAAATTTAAAACACAAAAAAATCGAAAATAGCCTCTCCCGGAGCGACAAGGTCTCCACGGGTCGTCCTCTAGGTCCTTTGCAGGTCACATAGGGATTCCCAAACTCAATGGGTTTTCTTGTATAATCTTTTTTCGATGTCATCATTAACGAACGTAAAAAATTACTGAATTTTCTTCTGACGAAATGATCCTTGGTAATATTCTTCGCATCCAATTAACAATATCTTTCTAGGCAAGAACATTTCCAAGAAACAATAATCTTCTGCTAGACAATGACAATTTTTTCCACGTAATAATGATAATATAAAATTTCTCTTATTTTTTTGGGTATATTCTTGGAATAGCCGTCTCTTTATTTAGTCATGGAGATTGGTCTAGGATCACCAATCCCTACGCTTAGAGAGGGCTATTTTCCCTAATAGACATTAATCAAACTCTATCTCCACGCCAAGACAGAGTTTGATCAAACCAAAAAAAACTAATTGAAACTTAAAGTACTCACGATGGGACATATGAAAACAATTGTCATGAAAATCCAGACGGCGAGATTTTGATTATGGCTTTTTGGAATAATTTTAAAGAAAAAATTTTATTATTTAAAACATTTTAATTATTATTGTTATTATTATAATAATCGGGTATCGTATCTTTGGCAAACCCAACACATCTCCATCGACAAGCTTTGTAGTGGGTTTCATAAAGAGTTCCATTTAGTGAGAATCACTGCTAATTTCATTTTGTATCCAAGCCGAAAACCTAATTGCCTGGTAAAAATGTCCTACGGTGACATTGTCTCCAGTATTGTGTTCGGATTCAGACTCTTTTACCAGATTTTTTTGACTAAGGCTAATATGTCTTGAGTATTTCTAAAATTTTCTTATTCTTCTCTGTTTTTAAGTATCGTATGTTGATATAAGTATCGATTTCCTATTTCTATGCTCGAATTTCACATTTGATAATCACTTAATAAAATTCGATTTTATTATCGACATATTGTTTTAGTGTACAGTCGTTTATCGAGTAGCGTGATCGTCGGACAGGAATAGATTCTGTTGACTTTTCTAGGCCTAATCTTTTAAATTAAAGATTTTAACGATAGTTTATCATTTTAGCGAGTTTGGTTTTGGAAAAGGACAGCCAAAAATGGCCGAGTCACAAACAATTTGTCTAATAATCTGTTTCGACTTATTGACAATATTTTTATCGAAGATATTCTCAAAGTCACAACATTTTACTTTTACTTAATAAGAATAAAATCAATAAAAATTTTTTAATAATTTCCACACCATTGAAACATGAAATAAGAAATACTTATTTAATAAAATTACAAAAAAATTAAATAAATACAAGTAACTTTTTATTCTAATAAACAACCAAAAACCAGCATCGGGGCTTTAGCTAAATTATTTTAATAAGTTAGTTGCGCTTATTCATTTACATATTGCCTAGCAGATTCCAACACAACAAAACGCAACAAATCTTCAGAATTAATAAGCTTTCTTAATTAATCATTTTTTATTCTGCAATTTCGCATCAGTGAATGAGAGCGAGAATTACCTCGAGAATTGTTTCAAGTCTCAGTTGTTTTGGTTCTATTAATTGGGTCCAGTGAAATGTTAGAAACTTATTAAAAATAAATTATAAAACTGTCGAATTTTCTACGTTTATGGTAAGATGAAATATGTCTCAGATCTTTAAACAAATGGGAAAAATAATTTTTTAACCATGATCTGATTAGATCCTTAAAATCAATAAGGCTAAGTATAACTTGCTTTGAAAAACACCCGGGCTTAAATAATCATCAAAATTGTTTTTGTTAATAGCAAATTTTTTTAAAATCATTAAAAATAAAAAATTGAGATCATCTGTAATCCAGAATGAAATGTGCTAAGAAGTGGTTTCTGTAATTGGAAATCTGTTTATTAATATATTTAATTAAGTAATAAATACCTAAAATAATTGATCTTCGCTCTTTTATCCGAATTTCATAAAAATATCTTTTTCATTTTTAGTTCATCGAAACCTCAAATTGATAATCTTTTGTGAACGAAATAAAATTCAAACTTGTCTATACAAAAAATAAAACAATGTTTAACTATTTGATTAATTGATATCCAACGTCAGTCCCCTTTATTGTATCAAAGAATAATTTGAATTTAAACTGATTAATAGTATTCAAGATTTTTGTTGTTACTCAGAAGCAATAATTCAAACATATCTTTACAATATCTTTTATTGATCTTCAAATTTTCATTAAAACACTGAGAAAAGTCAAGATTCGATATTTAATATTAACTGATTTTTCGATCAATACACATTAACTTGACAATGACTTCATTCAGTTATCTACAATGATGACTAGAAGAAATTTCCGAATGAAAGTACATCATTTTAAACCCAATTACCTATCGATAATAACCTCTTGAGAAATAGAGCAAAGGGCTCTCACAGAACTGTAACAGGGCAAAGTAAAGTGATTACAGCTGATATAAGGGAAGCATTTTTGTTTTTTCTATTTTTAAGCGATATCTGTTGTGGAAAACCTGAAAAGCTAAAATCAGTTATAACAATTAATTATCAATTAATAATCAAAATTTCTGTGGCTAACTAATTGCACGTATTCTTCATGATTTCCTGTTCTGTAACTCACCCAAATAGAGACGAGATATATTGTTGCCAAACTTCTTTTCAATGATTATTGGTGGTGCTAATTGTGGCTATAGTGGTATTGGTATTGACAACACGAAAACTCAAATACCATCATTTTTTGCCATTATTGATTGCATCTGGTTTCAATATTTTACCTAAAAATAGTTATATGAGATAAATTTTTAGCGTCTGATTTTGATTAATGAAACGAATTTAATGAATTCATTTTTGTGTGTGCTTGTGTGCGTGTGTATTCGTATCTGTGCGTTATATATCGACAAAAATTGTGTATGTGTCTTTGTGCGTACATATGTATCTGTGTGTGTGTGTTGAACGGCGGCATGTCACTTATATTTTGTTCTCTGAAAAACATTGGGCTAAATAGCAAACCCGTTCTATTCCATTTTATTGTGTGTCCTCATGTACTGTCATTGAACGAAACTGATTGGCTGTTGCTCGGTACAAATTATCTTAACTCATTCATAGATGGTTTCATTCATTTATTCCTGTAAAACTGAAGACATGTTTTGGATTACTCTTCGTCTGAATGTTTTGGTGAGAGAATAGTTTTTTTTCTGAATAATAATAGTAATATTTTCATTAATGGTAAACATTATATTTCATTGATACCAATATTTTCCAATTAAATTATAAAAAAATGGAATTTATCTTATTTTCATTAATAAGAGATTGGAATTAATGGGAATAGAATTAATTTAGATTGACACTGAACTGAATTGAACTGCTAAGGCTTGATAAGAAAGAAAATGACTTCTCTTTTAACATGCAGTCATTTTACGTTTGAAGACTTCAATCAGTTACAGGATTTCATTTCAGGTTGGAATTTTAAAGTTCTGTTTATAATGAAACTTTAAATTTATATATATTTTTTAATTTCAATATTAATTGGAATCTGGTTATTTAGGAACAATTAGAAAAATCAATAAGCAATCTTTTGAAAATATTTTTTGCAGAAATTAATTAAAACTTTCAAAATTATTTAATGATTTAATTATATTGGATGGGAAAAAGGTTTTTTCGTGTTTTATGAAAGCATTGATATTGAAGGAAAAATTAGAATAAAGTATTTATTTAAGTCATAAATAAACCTTTAAACCAATAGTCTTTTACCATTTTTTCTTAAGGTCATTCTATATCAGTGGTTCTACATCCCCGGGTCGCGACCCCAAATGGTTTCGACAAGCATTTTTAAACGGGTCACCGAATTATGGTAGGTGTACGAATCATTAAATGTGAAAAATCGTGTTTTATGATGCGGTTTAAAGAAATAGTTTGTGATGCTGATTAAGTTACTTCTGTTCACTATTACCTTAACATGTACAGTTGAGTATTTTATAGATAATGTTATTATTGTGGGTGATTTTCTTACCTATTGTAAATCAAATGATAATTAAATATCATTTTATTCTATATAAAATATACCATATATCATTTCCCTTTTAACAAAATATAATTTCAAAAAACCATTGGATGACTTCAGCGATCAGAAAGCGCCCATAAGTTTTCCATAAAGGAAACAGTATCAGGATCGCCATAGAAAGAAGGTAGAACCGCTGTTCTATACTGAGATTTTTAAAAAATCTTTCTAGCGGACAGTTGTACCAAATATTCTTCACATTCCTGTATAGAAGGGAACTTTATGTTATTGAGAGAGTTCCGCAGGGATCTAAATAAATGATAATTTTATAGTTCCAGATCTGGGATGTACGGTGATTGCATGAGTTGTTTCAGGAATGGTTTACTTTGATTTTCCAATTAGTGACTTATTGAATATTTGTTCATTCTGTTTTTTGATTGTAAGTGATGTAGGATATAAACATTTTATTTAAAAAAATATATTCAATATTTAATTTCTTAGCGATTGGTAACTTCTTGCATATTGATTTAGTTTTATTTCTGTAAAGGTATCATTAATATATTCTAGGATTAATTGTTCAAAACGAGATGATCATTTGATTAAAACTTTTTCAGAACTTAAAACGAATAAACCAATATTGTGCTACTCTCACATAAACCGTACAATCTTTATAAGCTTCGCCATTAATTCTTTCAGCTTGCATAGAATCTTGTCCTTATTGTAATACAATTTAAAAGATTGTGCTTGGTACTTAAGAAATTTTAAAATCGAAAAATAAATATATAATAAATTTTAATTATATTATGATGTCATTTGTTTTCAAATATTCGAACTGCACTCATAAAATATAAGTAATACATAAAATGAAACATTCGAATTTTGGAATATTTATGTATAAAAATGTTTTCTGTGATTTTAAGCCTATTTAGAGATTTGATATTATTGACTAAATTGATTAAAACAAAATAATACATATAAAATCCTTGTTTTCTTAAAAAGTAATACTAGTAATAAAAAAGTAAAATTTACAAATTAATTATTATGAATTTTTTCCTTTTATTTCTTTTACATAATCTGGATTAATAACCAAATCTTCTTTCAGAATATTTTACTGGAAAAATTAAAAAAAATTCTATGATTGGAGAAAAATTAATCCTTCTCAAACTTCATGTTATTTAGTATAAACCTTTACTTTATAATCATGTGAGTTATATAAAATGATTATTAATTAGAAAAATAAAATAAAATTTGGTAATTTATAGTTCTTACAAAATTAAAATAAACCATTCATAAATGCTTTTAACAATTATTAAATAAAAATTATTTGAATGTGATTTTTGTTATTTTTTTTGTCTTTTCTAAGATATATTTTAAAATTATTTTTCTGTAAATATCAAAATTTTTTTACATTTTCAAAAAAAAATAATCTCATGAAAATTATAATTTTTAAAAATTATATTAAATATAAATCATTAACTTTGAGTTCGATGAGGAAAGGAAAACCTTGTAAAGAAAAGACAACTGACAGATAAAATATTTTTATCTCTCTAATTTTTCATAAGGAGCAGCTGTTACTGATTTGGTAAAAAATAAATACAAATTCAAGTACAGAAAGTGGAAAATAACCTACACTAATGATAATTCCATAGGTTAATCGTTGAAGAATCTTTTTATCGTAATAAGATAAAAGTCAAATTCTCGAAAATTTTATTATATTTGAATGACTTATTTCTGATTGCTTAATAATTAATATCGATTTTATAAATCTCATTTATTTTATGCTATTTTGACATAACGTTTGTATTGATTTAATTAATATTATATATTATTTTCGATTTTAAAAATATTTTGTAAGTATTTCTTTATTATTTAATTTTAGATTATGTGATTATTAATTTTATAAGGTAATGTGAAAAATAGGGAATTACGTATCATTTTCTTATACTTTGTTTAACTTGGGTCAAAATAGCAGAATCAAGTCACAACATTAACAGTTAAGTTGATAAACGAATCACTAACCGATGTACGGTTTAGTGTTGGTCCTTAAAGTTTTGCGATGTAGATGAGACACACGAGGATGAGGAAAGTTTTGGACGAGAGACTGCCATCAATAATGATCAATTTAAGATGTGGTCTAGTCGATTTCTCGTACAGTTCAAGAGGCAGGAAAATTAGCAATCGAAATTTTTTTTAATTATCTGGAATATTTGAAAAAAGCTCGAAAATTGGTTTCTATACGAATTGAATGGAAATCCGAAAAATAGTCGATTTGAACTCCTGATTTGTATGTTACTGGAAAAAATAAACTTTTTTCTTATTGATCAAAATTTATTGAATCGAATGATTCTTATTTTAATTAATAAAGTATTGTTTTAATTGTAATATAAACATTAAAATTTAGTATGAATAACTGATATAAAAACAACCTATTATAATTAAATTTTTTTATTAGGTATACAAATTGAACCACTTTTATAGATTAAGTTTAAATTAAATTTTATTTATTAATAAAATTAAATGTAATCTATCAAGTATTTTGCTTACCTTTTATGATATTTCTCCACCTTTCCTGTACTTTCAAATTCCCCGGTTTGAAGCTCAGAGGTTTTTTGAATTAAATATTTTTATGAACATAACTAGTTTTTAGATTATTTTACGCAAGCACTTATTACATTTTCATATTTGGAACTTGAGGTTCTGAAAATTACATTACGGAATGCTTTCAAGCAAGTTATATGAAATATTATGACCTTTACAATGTCCTTTATCTTAAAACAAATTTTGTAAAGATTTAATATAACTTTTATTTTAAAAGTAAACACATTAACAATAAATAAAAACTCACCCATGATTAATATTCGCATTTTTTAATAATCACATTAAAATGATGGCCGTATCTCTAACTGAACGGAGCGACGAATTCAATTGTTAGGCACTGAAGGCGAAATTCCTGCTAATATTCATCGCAGAATGTTATCAAAGTATGAGAATGCCTGTTTATCACTTCAAAAGGTATATGAATGGCATAGGATGTTCCAAAAACTGTTTGCCAGGTAGGTTCCAAGACAGGTTACCCATGAGATGAAAGTCTGCCGGATGGACATTTATCAAATGCTCCTTCATCGTTATGAAACCGAAGGTGATGATTTTCTTGATAGCGTCGTTACTAGGAAGAAGAAAGTTCGATTCAGACTTAGAGCTCAAAAATCATCAGTGGATTCATAGTCAGACAAAAGATTTCTCCCATGGATTCCAGGCTCTAATTAATCAGTAGTGTATGTGCATTGAACACCGAGGGACTATCTTGAAAAGTGATATTAACGATCAAATGTGAATTAATTTTTTAAATAAAAGAAGTGTTTTAAGGCTTCTTTTTGAATGACCCTCGTATATATAACACCTGGCAATTAAAATTTGGGACAAAATGAAAAAAATCAGTTTAAGCCTTAAATAAATATTTTATTTAATAA
>JBBMKC010237029.1:0-11145 GCA_037834085.1 Bipalium vagum | reverse complement strand
ATAAACTTTCTTATTATAATATAATAATATAACAATATAATAATATAATAATATAGCATAATAATAATATTATAATAATATTTATTATGTTCTAAATAATTAAATAAGATAGATAAATAAATAAATATCATTATTTAAAAAAATCAATTATTTTAATGAAAATAAAAATTATATATACTCCCTATCAAATATTTTACATTTTTAATAAATAATATTAAATTATTATATTTTTTTGTCCTTTAGAATAATAGTTTGTAATATTATTATTAACATAATTTTTAATACTATTATTAAAATAAATAATTTTTTAATATTCTCTGATAGTTTTTCCTAATATATTAAATAAATGTATAAAAACACCAGTAATTTGTTATCAAACAGGGAAAATTTTAATTAAATAAAATAAACATTAAATTTATTATTTATTTAATGAGATTAGTTTATCGCTCATGGTTATCAAAGAGGTCAGTGTGAAATAAAAGTTTTAAATGTTTTACAACTTTTTAACTGAGAAATAAATTTTTTATTTAACAGATTTTATGTTGATAAGAGGAGACCATTAAAAATTTAGACCACAAAACAATGCTTAATAAATTTAATTTGATTATTTTATATTTAAATATTTCTCAAAAAAAATTTAAAAACATTCTCAAAAAGAATTTACCGGTTTATAAATCAATAAAGGAAATTGTCTAATTGTTTATTAATGAAATTTTGAAATAAGAAAATACATGCTACACTTACCCTTACGTTAATCCAAGATAGGCATGATATTAAAGGTCTATGTATATAACGAGATATTGATCTTAATATATTACTGTAAATGTCAGCACTATTTATAGCAAAAATCGTAAATATAATTAAAATAAATAAATATATAAATGACAATAATATTTCAATAGACAAAGAAAATGGTACCGGAAATGAATGTAACTGGTTAATTACCAGTAGACGTTTTACTAAGTTAGAACGATGCTTACAATTGATATCATTTTTCAAAATTATTAGTGTAATTTACATTTTAAATGAGTGCAGAGTTACAAATTATTCTTATTCAAACAAATTTTCCGTTTTTTTAATTACCAATTCAAAATTGGTTCCAGGTCCATTCCAGGTTATTTGAATAACACAATGTTTTCTGTATTAAAATGACGGTTAAAAAAATAATAATCGTGGTGATTTGTTTTAATGATTACTTTCAAAGCGCTTGCTTATCATTGGTTTACAGAAAATATCTGAAGTAAATGTACAAAAAGGTCAAAATCTTGAAAAAATAGTTGTCTCTTCCAGACTCATTGAAGGGATCATAACATCAATTTTATATTTTAATGTATGATATAGATTTATATTTTTAACCCCATTTCATTCCAGAATTCTAGAGATAAAGAAATTTAAAGAAGAAAAAATATGCAAAATAAAAGTCTATCAATGCGCAATTAAAATATAATGTCACTTCAGTGATTTAAATTAATTTATATTTCGTAAAATCTTCAAATAAAGTGTAAATTTCACTCTAAAGGGCATTCCCAAATGGGATGGATTAATGAAATGGATTAATATCCGTGGCTTAGAAATCGATTTCTAGAATTACTAGCATTGGTTCAAAATATTTTATAATTTTTTCCAAAGATATAAAAATTTTAAAAAAATTCATGAAACTTTATCAAATAAATCAAATTAACAATATTATAATATATCATGGATCACCAGCATTAATTGATTAAATCTGAGGTTTTCGGAAACAAATTTGAGTCCCTTCACTCTGAAATTCTACAAAAAAAATTAAATTAATTTATGGTTGAATTAGGTCTGATCCTATTTCAGGTATTTTTTTAATTATGGTTTGTTATTAAGAACAATACCAAAAGAAAGAAAGTCGAAAGGTGGATTCTCAAAAAATATCATATTCAAATGTCCATAAAAAAAGGTTAACTCTTTATGTTTCATAAAATAATTGGACTTTTAGAAGCAACCATTGAGGAAAGGAATTTAATTTTAATATAGATGAAATAAAATAATTAAATAAATTAAAAGTATTGGATAATATTAAAAGTTCAGCATTGTTAATAAATAAATATTTGAACACTGAAGCAATTTGGTTAAAGTGAAAGGAAAATGGAAAAATAATTTTTACCTTATCTCCTTCTTAGTGTTAATCAATTTAATTATTGTTCTTAATATATATAAATATATTAAAAAATATATAATATATATAAATAATTTTGATTTTCGAAAGTAATATTTTATTAATAAAAAGATCACAAAGACTCTATCTCGTTATATATTTCTTTTTATTTAAGACCAAAAGACAGTTTTATTGTTATCTAAAATTAGTTTTTACTTGTCACATCTATTTGCCAAAATTGATTTACATTATCCAATATCTCGGGATAAAAATCAGAAAAAATACGGTAAAATATTTTTTTCTCTGATGTCAGTAAAAATAACAAAATTTACGAGTAATAACAATTTCACTTTTAACAATTTTTCAACAAATTTAAATTTGATTTTTGGTAATATTTTTGTTTTAATTTCACTATGATTTTGTATTTTATTCAATACTGCTAATTACTGAAGCATAATCAGCACTAGGTAAAAGTTGAACGAAATATTTATTTCACGAACATAATTGAGTTATAAAAAGTCATCTCCCTTTATTAAATATTTAAACTAAGAAATTGTATATTTAATTTTAAAGTAATACATCGATTGAAATTTTTATCGTCTATTCATCTTGTTTGTTAATTGCAGTCAAGCTTATATATCGACTGTATTGAACTTTTATTTCGCATATACCGCGTGCAGAATAAAAATTGCGAATTTTTCCCAAACAACTTTCAACCAAGAAATTAGAAGAAATACTTTATTTATAAAACAAATATCATTATACATAATGAAGATAGATATATACAGATTTTATTTATTCGATTAATCCACCATTATTTTGAATAATGTTTTAAATTCTGGTTCGAAATCTTTGGCATGTCGACACAATGGATTCTTCAGATAACTCCTCTTAGACTTTGATTAAACTGATCTTGAGAGCATTGATGTTGGCATGTGGCTTATTACAAGCCTTAGACTGAAGATTCGCCCAGATAGAAATATCTAAATGATTGATACCTGTAGAATTAGGAGACCACATATCTTTTGGTCAGAAATTTGGCATATTTTTCTCAAGTCAGTTCTGAGTCTTTTTGGATGTATGACAAACAAAACTGGATTCTCAGAATGGTAGTTTGAGCCAATCTAAGGATTGAAATCATTCTCAAATATTTGAAAATAAGCATCAGCATTTAATTTTTCGTTTTTCTCCATGAAAACAAGTGGCACTTTTTTACCATCTGATGCAACCAGACCGAAAACCATGACTTGGCTTGGATATATTGTTTTAAGTACATATTTGATATTATCAGAAATTTACTGTGTTCCACCTTTTACAGTATATCTATTATTCCTCCTATTTGAGGCATGGTCAACAGTGAATATCTTCTCATCAGAAAACAGGATAATGTGAGTATCTTTCTTCAAAAATGAAAGTATGCGTTCACATCTTTGCAATTTAGTTTCCTTATTCATTGTTGCTTGTAGAGACCGTGAAGCTTGTTAAGACATTCAGCTCCAATATCATAGTACATCTGAAATCTCAGCAATCAGCCATAAGTATTTCTTGATATTTCAGAATAAATTGTTTATTTACGAATTTCACCCAAAAAAATACGCTACGTCCACAGTAATAAACAATAAATGCGATTTTGAAGACATTAATAGCAACATAAAAATTTATTTATTTTATGACAAACAAAAGCTTATAAATTTTTAATTGAATCAAATAATACTCTCACTTTAAAATACTTGTAGAGTATCTCAGAGATCTCATTTTATTCTTCTAATCAATTATTTTTGCAATTATGTATAATTCTTACATTTTTGAATTTTATAATTCTTTTGTGTTACTCCTGTATAAATAAAGATAAATTAAATTGAAATAAAATCTAATAAATTTCATTTAAATAATAATAATAAAATCCGAATAATTCTCATGATTATAACAAGTAATAAAAAAATTTCTGTCTCATTAGACAGATGAAAAACTGATCTTTCCCCCTAAAAAGGCTTTTTCATTTTTTCATTAACAGTAAATGTTGCCTGAAATAATTAATGCTGGATAAAGAGAAGGTAGCCAGCATTACCTAAGACATTTTCTTTTATCTCTCGACAGCTTTAACAGACTCCTATGAAGAATCACAGATGGTACCAGGTCTGGGAGCTAGGATTGGTCACAGTCCTCGTGCAGCTGTGTTTAATGGAGTTTGCAGAGCTGTGTAGATGGACAGAATTTTAATGATACAGTAAAATTTAAATACGAAAATCTTGAACGTTCATAACTTATCAATATGTATTTTTCAAATTCACAGTACGGCCAGGTTACGTGGAGCTCAACCAACTAGAAATGACCAGTTAAGAGAACTCGTACTTAGTCAGGAAGCCTGGCCTATTCACAAAAATTTGATGTGTTCATATTTACTTTTAGTTCTTTAATTTCATTTTATACTTTCCTTTGCTTAAAACATTATTTTCAATTTTTATAATCGATTCGCACTTAATATTAAGTATGAATGTTGTTTCAAAATTTCATTATAATCGATTGATGTTTGTATTTATCTGCGTTTGAGTTTTCAATAATTACCATTCTTGTTATATCATTGGTATTACTTTATTGGTATTGACGTTAAATTAGCAAAGCATAAAGGAATTGTGGGTACGATTCAAAGTGGTGTTGCATAACTTTCATTCAATAGCTTCATTAACATTTCTTTTAGTGATTTGAATTGAAGAATTATACTAAATCTTAGTGCTGTTATAGGCTACTTTGACTTGTTCAAGTAATAGTTGTAAAAAAAACTTAGGTTAAATCTTGCATCGAATCATTTATTGGTTAAATATCAGTTTTTGTTAAATTTACATGTAATGCCTTGAAATTCTTCTTGAAACATAAACCTCAGTCTGTTAACGATTCATTTTAAGTTAATGAGGAAATGTTGATTTTTATAATTTTATTATTTTAAATTTTCCGATTCTTTTACTTCTTATTTTCTGTATCTCTGTATAACCCAGACATAAATGTCCTTTATCTAATCGTTTCTGCATTTAATTGCCCATTGTTTACCCATTATTATAAAATAATTGTTCGTCCATAAAACATTTCTGATTAGAAGTCACTAGGAAAATATTTACTTTTTGTTATTGACAAGAATGTATATTCATAATTGGGATGTTGGCAGAATTTTAAACGAAATTTGGTCAGTAACCTTATTGTAAACGGGCTTTGTAAATTTTGCTACAACATAACTGTGTCATATAAAAATAATCAAAACTTTTTCATCTTTTAATAAATCATCTTCATGGCTTCACTGATATTTTTCGAAAATTATCTCCTAAAAACCTATCATTTCAATGGAATGTATTTGGATATTTTTAGTTGAAAATTAATCAGAGATACAGGGATTCGAGTCGAGGACATGCGCATGGACTGCTCTGACCGCTGAGCTACATCTCCCGACTAATTTTGAATTTATCACACCCCTGTCTTTTTAAGCTCATATTTATCTCACAGATATTATTCTCAATGAAACTGGAAACTTTTCGTAATACGTTAGAGAAATCCCTATTTTGTGGAATAGATTTTTTAATTGGTACGAATCTTATAGAAAATGCATATTCCATTGCGCCTCTGGGAAGAAATAAGGTCGAGAAAAATTACACAGCTCCTACCAACCCGAAAACAAAAAGCAGTGTTAGAAATTATTTTTAAATTTTTATCTTTTTATATTATTTTATATTATTTTATATTATTGGCTTTTAGTTTTAAATTTTAATATTTGTTTTAAATAAAACCTTAAGGAACTGAAATTAATTAAAAATATAAATATTTCATTGTATAAAAATATTTTAACTTTAACAAAAATAACTTTTATTAATTTCTCAGATTTTTGCTTAAACCACTGATTCTTAATAATTTGTTTCTCTCTCAAAAAAACAGGTGCTTTAAAATATTATTAATGAATATAAGCTATATATTTTAATACTAACAAAATAATTATATTTTCTCTGAGTTGGATCTTTACCATTAAATCTTCATATTTTTGTTCCCATTATATTAGATAATCTAAAAAGTTTCCTCAGTTTCTAAATAAAAATTGGTATCTACAATAATCCAAGAAATTCAAAACAATAGATAAATGTCCATTACTTTCTCACCCCTTTGCTCGAACCTGTTCCGAACTCAAAAATAATGTTTACCACCAGATGGTTCATGGCTGGTGTCATAAATTTTTCGCAGCTATTTCATGACAAGACTATTACAACAGACAAGTACTCCTCCAATTTAGAAATAATGCATAAAAAATTAAGCAATAAACAGTCTTCAGTGGTCATCAGGATAGGAGTAATAATTATATACGACCACGTAAATAAGGTGTGGTTCGAACAATAAATTTAAACGGATTTTTTAAATAAGGACCTCACATCTAAGTTAACTTTTATGAACTGTCTATAGTTTAGAGTTTTAAAATTTTAATGTAAAAAGGTGTAAATAAAAATGGTATAATAAATGCTGACAATTTTTTGTAAAGTAAATAATTTAATTAAAAAAAGTGAGCTCCGTTTTTGAAGTTTGTTTAAATAATGGAATTTACTTATGCTTTATATACCAATTCTTTTGTATTAGGATTTTTCCCGATTCTTCCACTGATTTTCATTTAACATTCCCTGCTTTTACAATTTCTAGATCGATTCTGGTAGAAAACTATATCTTGAAACGATGAACAATTCAGCCTTTAAAATTTCACACTCAATTTTTTGGCATTTGTAACAGCCACTGCATCATCTGAATCATCATTAATCAATTTAGAAATAATATTAAAGTTTTGGCAGTAATAAACGGCAAAAATTATTCATGAACCCAATCGAGTAACAACTACATCCAGGGGCATGGAAATACCTGTAAAAATATGAAAAAATATATTTTCAAATATTTATCTAAGGAAATCTACTTTTTGTTACGTCCTCAAAAATCTGAATACGAAAGAAAGACTTTAGCAAAACCCTTTTCATACATCCTAGGAATTCATTTGCTATCCGATATTTATCATGTATAGATTTATAAACAGGGTGCAGGTTATGAACTAAGCAAGTAACATGCTTCAAATTTGGATACATGGATTTTAAATTTCTAAAAGCAAGTAACATATATGACGTCTGATCCGTGACAACAAGCCACACCTAGAATAAACACATTTGTAACCTTTCAATTTAAAGATAAAACTATACGTTTTTGTCTGCAATTTTTCCATCCCACAGAAAACCACAGGCATCTTTGAAACTTTGCATGATCATCATATTTTTCGTTTTTTCTAAATCAGAAACCTGTAAGTTTTAAATATAGTTATTAAAATACAAAATGAAAAAAATCTCAGTTAGCTGTTAATGGCATCGGTGTATCATGTTTTCCAGTCAATGGTAATACCAAAAAGTTTAAAATACGCTGTTTGATATCTGTGGTTTGATCTATTATAAGGTTAACTGGGTGTTCACGGTCAATATTTTTTATTTTCTATAGACTTGTATAAATAGACTTGATATAATTCTTTTTAAGTGTACTTTCGTCTGGAAAATGATGCTTAGTGTATTTTCCAAAAAAATCCTTGAGTGGCAGTGCATTGATTTTAAATAATGGAATTCCATATTGCACAGTTGCCTTGGTTAAATCTAAAGTAAATTCATTTCCTTTAGATGACTTTTCATCAGAAAATAATTCAATTTCTTTTAGGAATAATTGCTTCAAACTATTGTCGCATTTTAAATCCAATCTTTTTGACGAACGCTTTTTAAATGCTGTTGAATTAAAGATTTTTGGTGTTTATCGTCAACGTTAATAATAATGTCGCATAACTGACATTTTAAAATTACCTCATCGCTAACTATTTTTCGGACTATTTTACAACTTTTAAGAAGTAATGGGCAAGTAATTTGAAAAATTAAAACTTCGGATAGAAAGTATAAACCATCAACTTAATTTCTCTGACATGACACCAACGGATTATCATTTCTTTAAGTATCTCCATAATTTTTGGCCAAGAAAATTGAGAAGGTATTGAAATGGTTATCTGAGACTTCATACTTTTAGTAACCAGATTTTTACATAAATGTATTCGAAACCTAATAACTCATTGGCAGAAATATTTTGCATGCAATAGTGACACTTTTAATTGAATACAAGAATCCATAATACTTTTCTCATTGTTCATCGTATTTACCATGCAATTGGACATTTCATATGACACTGCCTAATAAAAAAGTGATATTAAATTAAATGTGCTTAAATTTGAAGTGAAAATAATAACTGAAGAATAAAAATTGAGTCTTCATTATCAACAAATTTATATTTTAATTAAGAATTATCACTAACAAAGACGTCTTTCTAGAAAATGGGATTAAATATTAAATTGCTTATTAGAAATTCATTTATACTCGTCCCTTTAGATAATTAAGATATTTTCCAAAACATGGGGTTTTCTTTATTTTTTTAATTACTTTAATTTTTTTCAGATGAAGAATTTAATGATGCTTTTTATCATTTTAATCTCGAAGAAAAAATAAAAATTATTAAAAATAATTATTGTCAATTAAGATTGGAGGAAAATGTGGAAATTAAAATGAAGAATAAGAAATCAAGTTTCATTACAAAATTGCCATTTTCTCAAATATATTTCTTATTATTAATATGTTAGCCTTTGCATTGAGAATAATATAACAGCTACAATATAAATTAGATTTTTCAAAAATATTATTAACATTTTAGCTAAATAACTCGTGTTCTAAATAGTCTCTATTTACCTTAAAATATTCTTTTCCTAATTAGAAACATTTTAAATAGTAAATATATTTGACATCCGAGTTTGTTGTGGATAAAAGATATAAGACTTCCGAGATATTTCATTGGGTCTAAATTATCTATAAAAATATTAATTAGTACAGGGTCTTCGTAAAGAAGCTTTACTAATTTTTACATATTAAATACTAAGTAGTTTTTGTTTAAACAAATTAATGTTTAACATTATTCTAGCTAAACATTTGAAAATTAAATATGGATCGTTATAATATGCAACACCGGGCAGAAATTGTCAAAATATTTTATCAAAGCGGTAGTTCAATTTCAGTAACTGCTAAAAAATTAAACATAAAATTATGGAAAAACAAATGTCCATCAAAACCAACAAGTTACAGTCTGGTTAATGCTTTTGAAGCATTTGGCTCGGTAGAAGATAGACCAAAATCTGGGCAACCTCGATCTGCGCGTATACCTGAAAATATTGCAAGTACACGAGAAAGCATTGAAGACAATAAATGCACTTCAATCAGTCATAGAGCACAGGAATTAAATCTCTTAAAATCCATTTTGTCGCGGATAATGCATAAAGATTTGCATATGAAAGCCTATAAGCCTACTTACACTTTAATTAGTATATTTTTTCCTGTCCAAAATGAGTTATGATAAACTCTATATAGTTATAATAAACTATTATTAGCTTTCAATTTTTATTTCTTAGTTATAATAAGCTTAGAATTTTTGAAGGCGAATTTTTATGATTTTGCTTTAGGTATTTATACTATTTTTATCATGTGTACGAGTGTTTCTGTGACTGTCATTGGTACATTTTCGAATGACGTTGTTTCCCCTTTCGTTATTATCCATGTTTGTCATTTATCGTTTTTTATCATATTTTATTATATATTTTTTTATATAATTATGAATATTAATTTTATTATTTTAATCAACATTTGGAATTTTAGACGTCAAACGCCATATGTCGAGACACGGCTCCAACTGCACAATCACCTATCGACACCAAATGTCATTTCAATCACTTTGACAGTCTCTTCCCAAATCTGAAAAAGTGTCCGCTCTGTCACAATTAATCATTAAAACCCAGGAATGCTAAATGTCAGGACTTTTATTCCCAGATTTTAGTCGCCTACTTCAAGTTATTATTTTATTAATTTTATGATTTCTAAATTTATTATTACTTAATTTATTATTTTTACATTTATTATTACTTAATTTACGGATCAATTTAGTACTAAGTACCTAAAAAAGGAATTGACATTCCCAATTAAGAATAGTGGAATTAAGAATAAATTTATTATTATTTATTATAACATTAATATATATAAATATATAGGAATCATCATCTTGTGAACAGAATCAATTTGTCATGTAAACGCGTTTTATCACATTAACACAAAATATATTAAAGAAAACTGTGGCGAAAGAAAAGGCAAGGTTAAAAATGACGAATTCAGTATAATTTTGGGAAATTTTGATAATAATTACGAATGAAAGATCTTCGAATAATATTAATCAAAGAAAGGAAGCCAAATAGCAACATTCAAAGAAGAAAGTGAAAATCAATGGATTGCTAATGTTTTCTGTGATTAATTAAAAAGATAATTTTGTTCAATTTGTTCATTAACTAGTGTATCAAAGGTTAAACTTGACTCCAACTCTTAGGTGGTGCAAAAATAATAACAATCAATAAAGAAATAAGTTGTATTTATAACACAAACTTCACACAATGATAAAAATAACACAAAATCTCCAATCTCAAGAGAAAGAGATCACAATAAGATCTGAAATATCTGCAATTGTCTTTAATAATCAATCAACCACAATAGTTAATAAAATAAGAGTTAAGAAACTTAAATGAATACTCAGTTAATCAATAGTTACTATGAAATAATATAATCAAATTACTAAGTATTAACCAAAAATAAAATTAAGGTGATTGTGAGGAAAATTAAGACACGGATACTGACAATAACGACAAACGAAGATCACAAATGGCAACATGATAGCAATGAAATCAGACAAATAAAGGAAAGAGTTGCAAAAGGACAAGGTGCAAGATTTATCATAATTAACAACGTCGTCCGTACTAGGAACAGACGAATACGGATACCAAGGGATAGATGGGAAGAAATGATCGAAGAAACACATAAAAAATTGTGCCATGCTGGAATAGAAAAGACGTTGAGATATCTACAAGACAGGTGCGAAATGGACGAGATGAATACCAGAGTAAG
>JBBMKC010237020.1:0-11145 GCA_037834085.1 Bipalium vagum | reverse complement strand
ATTATGTACGTGAATGAGAACGGTCTTTTGGGATCCTTCAAGAATCATGTCAAGTTAAAACGATTGGAGATATTCGGAATATATGAGGATGACCTATCAATTTACATTTGAAAGAATTAAAAATATTGGACTTCATTTCTTTTCTTTTGTCTCGTTGGGCGTTAATGTGAAATTGTCTGTCTATTTTCCTCATTTATTTGATTATTAAATATTTTCCTCTCACCTGGCTTATATTTTGGTCATTATCTAATCCTATTTTATTATGAGGAGAGTCGTGTGTGTTCTTATAGCAAATGTAGATATCATAAGACGATATGATAGTTATAAAGATATAATATAATATAACTAAAGTTGTTACAGTATCGTTTTTAATCCAAAAATACATTTTTGCGACAGTTTTATTATTATCAATTTCAAATATTATTTTACAGAAATATCATTTGCTCGGTATTTCGAAAAACATTTTATTCTTTAATAAATAATAAGAATCCATACTTTCTCAGAATACGTTTCACGGGTCTAACTGAGAAAGTTTGGCTTGATTTCTAACCGATAAAAAGGTCACACTCTGTTCTCTGGGGATTTTGCTTTGACATCCTAATAAGTGATGTTTATGTATTTTTCGGTGTACGACCACTTTTACATAAGTTTTCCAGTGCTCCGTGCTGTTGCAGCTTAAGTATAATATGTTGAACAGCATACCTTGAAATATTGAGTTCATTTGAAACTTTCCTGAGACAAACCCTCATTCAATGTTCTAATGATTAGTTTCCTCATTATTAGTTGAAAATTATTTGGAGATACCCTGCACTTGCGCATGGACTGCTTTGACTTCTGAGCTAAATCCCCTACTAATTTATCTCACACTCACATCTATTGATATCTTAGCCATATTTAACAAAAGAATTCCTAAAATTAAAAAATATATTATTTAATCATTAGTAAAATGTTGTAGATATCGATTTTACTTAAAAAAATTAATTTAATTCTTAAAATAGTTTATATATTTAAATAACATCAAAATTAAAAAAACCGCCTCATCACAACAAATGTATTTTAATAATTATAAAACAATTCTTTGTAATAATTTTTGATGAAATATTCACCTCATCATCAACATTTATCTAAATTAAAGTAGTTCAAATCATAAAACTTCTGATTTAAACCATAATCTACTATTATGTCCATTTTTACGTCTTGGTCCAAAACATATGAACGACATTGTACAGTCAACGATTTTAAAACATTTAAAAATAATATTAAGAGTAGGAATATGTTTTAAATCATTTTTTCATCGTTATTTTACTAATCCAAATATTATCAAATAACTGCCGAGAAATTTTACATTGATAATCAATATATTAAATTTTATAAATATATCAATTTTATACTTAAGTTATTTAAAATAAATTATAAAATTTTTAATAAATAAAAATTATTAAAAGAAAATTTTTAAAATTTATTTATTGAAAGAATGCAATCTCACGGTTAATTGACTGCTGTCCTGTTGCATTATTGAAGAGAAGATTAACACCTGGGACCCATGTATTCACTTCTCATTGTTCTCTACCTTCTCCCACACAAATATCTTTAGCATCCATTGTTATTGTTTCACATATCATCATGATATGTAATTTGAAAGGAAACTTTTTCCATTTTTACTCTCATAACACAGGAAACCAAACCCGTATACAATTTCAACTGTCCTCTCAATGTATCCAAAGAAATATGTCCCCATTTTTTCATCATTTCACGGCCTGTACATCTTCAATGCTGTAGAAAATGTTACAATGCCGTATTTGTTGGATAAAGAGCGAAAAGTGTTGGTTTCATCTCTTCGTGGTTTGTGTGGCAGAAGGTAGAAAACAATGGGAATTGAACACATGGGTCCCAGGTGGTAATTTTTCCTTCGTCAATTAACTGCACTATTTGCATTATTTCGAGTATGTCGAGAAAGCCATTAAAAAGAATTCTACCAGTTCACGCGAAATAATTCATTTATGATGGGGAATTAAATAAATTATACGTAAAATATTGTACATTTTTATTTTAAGTCATCGTAGAGACAGAGGTCTCCTTCTGCACACTTCACATCAATCAACAGTAATTCGAGTAGACCAAAGGGTTTTCTTCATTTTTCTGACACTCTTTATCTTTAAAATTATGAAGCATTTCAGAGCCATTTAATATAAGAGGATTTCATAATTTTCTAATTCTTTATCAATATTTGTTCCAGTACCTGTAAAGCAGTATAGAGAACTTTTTATAAAAGAATTTAAAGATTTAAATGCAAATCCTGTTGTAAATTTGTTTAATAATTTATTATTTGGAATTGCTTGTTGAATGTCACCATCGCTTTGGGAACGAATGATGGATATTTTCTGGAACGGTTTGAATTTTATTTATTGATTTTCATTAGTACTTTCATTAGTACTTTCTGTAGTACTTTAATTAGTACCAATAGTATTTATATTAGTACCAATAATATCTTTAGTACGTTTAAAAAATATATGTTGATATTTAAATGTTTTGATTTATTAAATTTTGAAATATCTTTGTCACAAATTTCATAGTACCATTTTTCTATCATTTTTTATTTTTATAAATTTTATAATTTTTTATGGAAAATCTTTATTAATTTATTTTGATAAAATGGAAAAATCTTCAATCTTAAATTTTCCTTTATTTTCGAGCAATTATAAATAATATTATCATTTAGATTTTCATGTTGTTTTACTTTATTTATATATGGTTAAAATGTACGATTATCTATTAACGATAATATATCTTTAGAATAAGATTTTAAATCTTATTATTCTAAGTTATTACTTTTTGCTCTTAAAAAATTTCATAATATTTATTTTGTGGAAATTTATTTTCTATTTTATTTAATTCTTCTTGAGATAAGTTATTTAAATCTTTTCGTTTCTTTTCCATTTTTTAAAAAAAAATTTGATTTTTTTAGTTTTATGTTTTAGTGATTTTTTTGACTTTTGTAAATTTATTTTTTAATAATTTTTTAACTTATTTTTTAATGATTAAAAAAAATAGTATGTAATATCAGTTTTTCAGGAGAGGATTCCCAACCTTTTTTTTATAAAAAAAATACACCTGAATATTGAGATAGATCCTATCTCTCAGTCTTTCTTGTCGTATTTAGAGTACATTTCTAAAAAATTGTTAAAGTGCTAAAATTTTTAAAAATTAAAAGAAAAAAAGATTGAAATTGAGTTGAGGTTTGAGTTGATCTCCTCTGCCTTATTCGTTGAAGAAAAAATTAATTACCTTCTTCTTTTAACCCTGAATGATCAATTTAAATTATAAATTAGCTTTGGTAACGAGAGAGAATATTAATGAAAGTGAAAAGAAGGTTTGAAGAGAGAAAGATTATTTCTAAAGCCAACTTTCTTTCAATCCTGAAAAGGCATTCATTTCTAGTAAATAAATCTAATTTTTATTAGGTGATAAGCATGAATTTTTCTTTCAAAGAGTAATAAGAAAGTTAAGGTAAATGTCGCAATTTTTGAAAGATGACAAGTGTTCTACTAGACACAAGTAACTTTCACCGGATCCGAATTGAAGTTGGCTTACGATAAAATAGTTCTGAACTGTTTCATTTGTTTTAAGTTTAAAATGTCTTAATATCCTTTTCTTGTTATTAAATTTGACTGTTGAGTAATTTTATATTACGAATAGTTTCGAAAATTTTATTAATCCAATAAAAATAAAAATACTTAAACAAATTTCCTTAAATTAATAAATTTAAATAAAGCGTCTCTTTCATTATTTTTTAGAAAAGATATTTTAAAATAAAATTAACTATACATTAACGATATGAATATTCATATCGAATTTTAAAAAGGACACTTTATAAAAATTTAAAAATTCAAAAATATGTTCAAATACTCACAATTGAGATTGTTATTTCAGTAAGAGTGTGAAGTGATTGATATAATTAATAAATATGCCAAGGTACTAAAAATAAAACATTTATTATCATTCTTTTATATTTATAATGAATTGATTAAAATTGTAATGTATGTATTGGAATTTCACAAATTAACATCATTACAATTAGATTTATTTAAATATCAATCATTAGTAGGATCATCATATATATAAAATTACCATTTAAGTCAACTCTTTATAAATATAAAGTAATGATAATACATGCTTTGTAATAATGATTTAAATATATTGATATATTTTTAAATTAATTTACCTCATAAGTAAATAGATTTGAAAAATTTAAACAATAAAAAATAATTTAGAAATTTTTAAATTTATTAACAATTATTTAGAATTTTAGGGTGCTTTTTACTTTTTTCCATGAGTATAGTATATTAACATATTTATATCCAACCGAAGAGTATTACAACAGAGCTTTCAATTATGCAAAATATATAAATGAATTAAAAAATGAACCTCTTCAAATAATAATCATTTAAATTATATCTGATTAAATCTTTTTAATGCTTATCAGTCAGAAAAATTATCAAATGAACACACAAGTACTTGTCAAAAATTTAAAGAACCAAAAGCAACATTTCATAAAGATAAATATTATCAATTTACCAATTATTATTTTAAAAATAAAATTCCTAATCTATCATATTGTGATTTTGAAACTTGTAATTTATATTAGAAAATGTCAAGAATAAATCAAAAACCTTTATAAATAGGAATATTAATGAAACTCATTTTCCAAATGTTAATCAAATCCCGTTATTGTCAATCTTATAGACAAAGTACAATGCTGTCCAAATGTTTTTGGCCACCCCTATAATTTCCATAAAATGATGGATATATAATGCCATAAATACTTTGATTCAGTCTATTTAACTATATGAGAGAATATGTTGAAGTACACGTTTCTAATCAAAAATTTCCAAAGCATGTTTTTGTAAATGTAGAAAAAACCGATTTTTCCAAAAACATCAATTTTAAAGTTGATTTGAAAACAAGACTAAAACATCAGTAAAACATCTTTTGATTTACATTCCAATGACCATAGAATATAAAGCTAACATCAGCATTGTCTAAATTAAACTAGTTTAAATCATAAAACGTCTAATGAAACCATAATTTACTATTATGTCCATTTTTACGCGGTGGTCCAAGCAACAGGACGCCATTGTACAATCAACGATCTAAAATATTTTAAAATAACATCAATGAGAAATTAACCAATCTACTAAAAATTTCAAATCATTGCTCCATCTGGCTGCCACCAAATTACAACTGAGGACTGCATAGAATTTTCATTAATGTGTTTTGGTTCCTTTCAAAATGGCTCAATCAAGTTGAAATTATTGATGGTTGATGTGACTGTAATTTGGATACAAAGAATTTATATTGTTTCGTTCTAATTCCAATGAACAGCAAATTAATAATATATCTATAAGAAATAAACATTTAACAATGACCTGTCACAATCTGTAATAATAAAGGTTACTGTTGTTATGGCTGATTTTGTGTTACATCAACTATTAGAAAGAAAAGTCAAAATTTGATCAATAGAATAAGCTGATATTTCATCAGGATAATAGAGAACCACTCCTCGAAAATTGAATGGCTTTAAAAAGTTTCCATTATCTTAAAGATGAAGAGTGGCGTAAAAATAAGGAAAATCTTTTGGTCTTTTTTATTGATTGATGTGGAGCCCTCTGACTCTTTGGTGACTTAAGATGAAAATGTTTGATACTTTATGTAATATTATTTCAATCTCCATCCTAAATGATTTCTTTCGTGTAAAATGGTTAGAATTGTTTTAAATGGTTTTCTCAACATATTTGAAAGAATGCATTCTTATGGTTGATTGATTGCTGCCTTGCGGAATTAAATAAGGGAGGATTAATATCTGAGACTCATGTGTTCATTTCTCATGGCTATCCTAACTTTTTCTACTCAGCATTGACTGAGAACTGAAAGTATCTTTAGATCCGTTGTTTTGTTTCACATGTTATCATGATTGTAAGATTAAATATTTAAAAGACGAATGAGCTCCAAAGAGAGGAAACCAACAATTTTCACTTTTTATCGCACAACATACCATGAGTAGTTGATATCTTCGTCGGTTTGTTACGAGGCCCCTATATTTCGTTTTTCTTCTCGTCCCATGAGTCTTGGGATGTCAAACTACTCATGACATATAGTGGTCTCAGCACAAAATTATCATGAGCCTTGATACTTTTGTAGTTATATTTAAAATAAACATAAAAATGGTTAAAATAGAATTTATTAATTTGCAAAAAGTTTTTACGGTTTATAAATTTGTTAAAAGTAATGATTTGTTTAAAAAAAAGGTTAAGTTTTACAATTTTCAAGTTCTTAAATTATGAGCTTTTCAGATTATAGATGATTACAATTCATAAAGTTAAGGAACATAATCTTTTTTAACATTTAATTTAACGAGACTATAGTTTTTTGTATAGCAGGCAGTGTATTGGTCATCATGATTTTATTGGATCAAACACTCATTGAGGAACAACCGAAAAATCGACATTGACCCACGTGACTCATCCTCCTGTTGAAGTAATGTGTTACCCAGCCCTTGGTGAAGAGTCATTGTGGTCTCATCTATATTCTTATTTCAGAAAAGATAACTGGTCGACTCACCGTTTGTCAACTTCATCGTTATTCTTACCTAAACCTCCTCCTCAAAAATAAACAATTCACATTCTGTACTTCTGGATCATAAAGCCTTCACGGAAACTCGTACCTTGATCTACCATGTTCTCTGTGCATATAGATCGCTTTTGATGTTATCGCTGCGGCATCTCAATGCAAGATTTAGGTCAACCGAAGTTTTCATATGGAACCTTTTCCTTACGTTATGTAGTAAGAATCCGATCAAGATTGACCTACCATGCTGGTCATTGCTTGTCAAAAATCGCAGTCACACTGCAAAAGTGGTATTCGTCGTATGCAGGGACTATGCCGAAACCCCCATGTGCCTTAGGGGTTTACAAATATGAGATGTTTGAACTCGTGATCAATGTCATATCGGTGATTGATTTCAGTGTCTTTCTGACAAGCTCGTTTAAATCCCAGTCTATTGTCCCTCCCCTCCCATTGTCTAGCCAAAGGTGATGACAATGTTAGGGTATCCACCACTCTATTTCTAAAGTAGAATGGGAGCCTAGAATACAAGAATATTTTAAAACATTGTTTTTACTGGGCTGGATATAGGTGAGATTTGAACTCCCGCTATAAATCGCCCAAACCCCGTTAAGGATTGTGTCCGTTCCCATTCTTTTACAATGTCCTTGAGGCACTCCAAGGTAAAGGTATTGGTTGAAGTCATCCACTATTGGAACTAGCTGCCCATATATTTTAACACTAGTTCCTGGATGGGGATCGGTATTAAGATATCCAAATTTCTATGGCCGGATTTTATATGCACTTTATTCAGGACACTGCTCACCTCGTCCAATATTAAGTGGAGTTCATCAGTGTTCATCAACTTTTCATCAATGAAAAACTAGATCATCAGCATATGCCAGTCCTGGGTTTTTGGTCGAAAATCTCCAGTTGATTCACTCTTAGAGAGCACATATCCAGAATAAAGTTGATACTGAGACAATAAATTTATGTTCATATTCTTTATACCATTTTACTTTTTCTTTATGATGAGGAATTTGATTGTACATAAAATAACAAATGATCGACCATATTTTGTGTTGATTTTGAATGTTGATTTGTGAATGAGATTAAAAAGGTAATGAAGTAAATATTCTTTCTCTTAAAAGTTTTATAGTATTAACAAATGAAAGAGTTAAATGAGAAAAACATTCTATTTCTTCTTCTGAATTTTGCATAATACTTTTCGTTTCTGATTCAATATTATTTAATGATAAAATTGGTTCAACAGCCCAAGACCTTTTTAAAGTGAGATATTCATAATCAGTCGGATGGAAATATTTAATATTTAAATTTAATGCAAATGTAAACGGTTTAAAAAGTCTTCCACCTTAAATGTGGTGAAACATTGATTCTCTAATTTTAGAGAAAAAAATTACTCAGATAACCCCTTATATCTTTTCTTCATATTTGGGATTATGTGGGCCTGCAATACTGAACAATAACTTTGATTAAAAATCCTTATAGCAGCACCAAACAATTGACATGTGCAACCATATTGGCACCGATCCAATTCCTATAACCAGAGGTTTCAAACAAGGATGTCCATTGTACATGACAATTTTCTGTTTGGCTATCGATTTTATATTTCGAGAGATTGACCAAATGAACTGTGGACACAATATAAATGGAATGGACATTTTATCACTGGTATATGGAAATGATATATTTCTAATTTCGAATAACTTTGATAAGTTAAAAGAAACCTTAGTAAGAGTTGAAGAACTAGCAGGATGGGCTGGACTCAAATTTTGACCGAAAAATGCGGCTACTGTGATCACAACGCAAAACCACAGAACGTACCATCAATTGCAGAAACAGCCTCAAATGACTATATGGGAGTACCTTTCGGTAAAAGGATCAATCAAAAATTGATGAGTTACTTGCTGAAAATGTCAAGAAGTTAATAAATTTTCAAAAGTTTCTTAGGTCTTGCTCAAAAAATCGAATCATTGTAGATCTTCTTCCAATGAAAGCTTTGATTTCATCTAAGAAATAGAAGCATCCATATTCAAACGCCCTCGTCGCCTCATGGAAGACAGAGTGTGTCATCAGATGATAGAATCGGTTATGATTAAAGGGTATGATATCTTATTAAAAGCATGCTTATTATACCTAGCAATATGCTGAATAATTGGTTTATGTATACTTACACATAAGGGGTGGTGTGGGTAGACAATTACACGATACTTTTCAGAACCGTTGCATTTTCGGAACTACTGATTTTAAAGCGAACTTATTCCGGAAGCGAGATTCGAGTCCGTATCATGGATATTTAATTTACGTGAAATAACAAGAGAGCTTGCAACATATATTGGTGTTAGTCTAGCAAGAGTTTGGTTCATTTGAACAAAAAATTTGTTTTAAATTAAAAGTTGAAAATCAATGAAACCATTTGAGCGTCTCGAACACTTTTCATATATTACTTTGGAGTGTTTGTTAAATGATTGGAGAGCGGAAACAACAAAAAAATATATGATCATTTTATTGGACGATTTGGTTGAGGAAAGCTCATTGGGTAAAATTAATAGATGAAGATCACTTTTATATAGTTTTCAATTTGGAACAAGACATTATTTGATGATGTTTGGTTTCATTTGTCTTGTGACCACTTTTATTTGCATTGACCTCATAAATGCTGCAGAAATTCCGGAGCTGCAATGTGGCTTCGATTGTCAGAACAGTGGGAAGAAATATTTCGTTATGAAGAATGGTACATGCTACTTGCCTCATAACAGGCCCTCCGAAACCGATGAAGTTCATATACAAAAAATATATAGGCGAAAGCAAGGTAACATAATGTTGTATCGAATTTTATCAGGTAGTAATGTGGATCCATATAAGTTTTTTGTAACTGGGAAAGTGACATCATTTATTGATGAGGATAACAACAATTTGTTGAGAAATTACAGAAGTATGCTTTTCGGTGAATGGGAAAATATTAGGCCAAGAATGATGAATGTGACTTTGACAGACTTTGAAGATAAGGTGGTTGCTTATTTGATCTTTAAGATAACAGATGTAGATACTATGGAGTCATGGTTCAGCATTAAGAACTTGATTCATTCTTTTCCTTGGGATATTAAACATTTGAGAAAACTAAAGTACAGGTATTTTAAAATCAAAGCCAGTGGGGATATAAAATCAGAAAAAAGAACATTTGTTATAGCCACAGACACGAAGTCTTGTAATTATTGTGGTATTTTGTTGGTTACATATGGAGAAACAGCATGCCCATTTCTCTACAAGTGGCCTAACGGAACGAAATATATTTTGCCTCAAATTATGTACGTGAATGAGAACGGTCTTTTGGGATCCTTCAAGAATCATGTCAAGTTAAAACGATTGGAGATATTCGGCATATATGAGGATGACCTATCAATTTACATTTGAAAGAATTAACAATATTGGACTTCATTTCTTTTCTTTTGTCTCGTTGGGCGTTAATGTGAAATTGTCTGACTATTTTCCTCATTTATTTGATTATTAAATATTTTCCTCTCACCTGGTTTGATATTTTGGTCATTATCTAATCCTATTTTATTATGAGAGTCATGTGTGTTCTTATAGCAAATGTAGATATCATAAGACGATATGATAGTTATAAAGATATAATATAATATAACTAAAGTTGTTACAGTATCGTTTTTAATCCAAAAATACATTTTTGCGACAGTTTTATTATTACCAATTTCAAATATTATTTTACAGAAATATCATTTGCTCGGTATTTTGAAAAACATTTTATTCTTTAATAAATAATAAGAATCCATACTTTCTCAGATCACGTTTCACGGGTCTAACTGAGGAATTTTGACTTAATTTCTAATCGAGAAAAAGATCACACGCTGTTCTCTGGGGATTTTGCTTTGACATCCTAATAAGTGATGTTTATGTATTTTTCGGTGTACGACCACTTTTACATAAGTTTTCCAGTGCTCCATGCTGCTGCAGCTTAAGTATAATTTGTTGAACAGAATACCTTGAAATATTGAGTTCATTTGAAACTTTCCTGAGACAAACCCTCATTCAATGTTCTAATGATTAGTTTAGTTGAAAATTATTCGGAGATACTCTTCAAATACACATCGACTGCTTTGAATTCCGAGCTAAATCCCCCGACTAATTTATCTCACACTCATATCTATTGATATCTTAGCCATATTTAACAAAAGAATTCCTAAAATTAAAAAATATATTATTTAATCATTAGTAAAATGTTGTAGATATCGATTTTACTTAAAAAATTAATTTTATTCTAAAAATAGTTTATATTTAAATAACATCAAAATTTAAAAAACCACCTTATCACAAAAAATGTATTTTAATAATTATAAAACAATTCTTTGTAATAATTTTTGATGAAATATTCACCCCATCATCAACATTTATTTAAATTAAAGTATAAGATCTACAAATATGACTGCGCCGTTTTTATTTTTTATAATTAAAATTAAAATGAAATTATTTTTTGTATATTTGTTGTTGTTTAAATAATATTCA
>JBBMKC010237019.1:0-21468 GCA_037834085.1 Bipalium vagum | reverse complement strand
TCAACCGTTGAGACCTAAGTCATATACACGCTCCGACCTTTGACAACCTTTTTATCCATCAACTTAGGATCTTAACAATTATAAACTTAACTTAAAGTAATAAAGTAAAGTTTTATTTTAATAATTCACCATTCGTTTCATTATTCGTTATGCCCAATTTGATTTATTAATATTTTTTAATATATATATGTTAATATTTTTAGGTTTGAAATTTTAACTATACTAGAAGAAATTGCATTTTTCGATTTACGATATTGTTGGGATCAAACCCTAGCTTTGCAAAGCATTATTATTATATTAAATATTTTTAATATGTTAAAACTCGGTGAATTGATTGAAAGTTAACACTATTATCAAAAAATATACACAATCGTAATGGTAACATAAAGGCCGTTAATAATAATTTTAATTAAATATAACAAAATTACTAATCGAATCAGATATCAATCAATTATATGTTCAATGAGTTAGTAAATAGATCCTCTAATGGGAAAACTTTCCAAAAATACACTTGAAATACCCAATATAGCCGCCACTCTACTATTATTTGTAATTGCTGATTGTAAATCACCTCAAAAACTTGAATATTTTTGTTGAGTTTCTTGAATATTTTAATTTTCTGTATTGCCCTTATGTTTTTGCACTTTATAATCGTTGCTATTTATTGTTTTCATTGTGGTTTTTTCATTGTTTTTTTTTCATGGTCTATCGTATCTTCATGAAGACTCATTTTTTTAAAAATTAAATTTTTACAAAATTCACAATATCATTATTTTCTCCATATCTTAAGAAAATAAATGTTTTATTGAATAAGAATGATGTAATCATTTAGTAGAGTATGAATGTCTGGTGGAGATCAGATTTAAAAGTTTATTACATCAAAATCTGATATAAAAGGAAATTAATTTTTAATTATTTTAAATACTTCAAATATAAATATAATGATGATTAAATAAGACTATTTATTGTAGAAAGAGTTTATATTTTTGATGAAAAATTAAATTTATCAAACTCAACTCTTCTTACTTTAAGTAATATTCATTGTGAATTTCCATCGAAAACTGTTTCTAAAAGGTATAAATTCTCAAAGAACCAAAATTTTCAGTTTATTTTCCTTTAATAACGAAAAATATAAATTAAAAAACATTTTGAATAATTGATGATGATTAAGAATTAATATATTTGAACAGAGTAATTAAATTTACTGTACACATTAAACAAATATAATTTAAGTAATAAATTTTTATTATAAAAATAAATAAAACAATAAAAATACAAAAACAGGGATTTTCTTAACAAGGATTAGAAAACAAAGCTGAACATATAATTAACTTATGTTAGCAATTCTATAAAATTTAATCATCATGCTAATTTACCAGATATATATATATATTTAGAATGTTAATTATTGGTTCTTCTGGTCCTGGAAAAACAATTTTATTATATAATATGTTATTACGAGACAACTATCTGGATTATAATCATCTTATTATTTTTTCTAAAACTTCAATTCTTTAACCTGAATTTAAATATATCAAAATTTTTTATTTTTGGTTTATCTAAAAAAGAAGTTAGTGATTTATTTAAAAATAAAACAAAATCAAAATTTGAAGAATATAATGACCATGAGTATACTAATAGAAAAGGGTCTGAACCCCTGAAAGACTTCGTCTCGTAAAAGTTACATTATTAGACAAAGAAACAGAAATACGACCACCAGATAAACTAGATAAAAATTTTTAAAAATCTATTATTTTTGATTAGGTTATGAATGAAAAAATCAACACATAATGGAAATTTATTTTACTTATTTTCTGAGAACTTAAGAGATTTATTTTTAGATATTGATCTATTAATCTATGGCACTAATAGTATTTTGTAAAGTACCTTTAAGAATAAATTATTTTAAAACTATTGAACCAGATCCCCCATTTCCACCAAAACTACTTATTAATCGATGATGAACTGTCTGTTGTACAAAATTATAGCAATTTTGATAGTGTGTCGTATTTTTCATGGTCTGAAAAGCGAGGAAATTTCATCTATCAAAATTACTAAAGATATTAAAAAGAGAAACTTTAAAGAACTTATACTGTTAGATTCAACTTATGTAGTGATTGCTGATATGATTACATTTTTAGAAACAGAAGGACTAAGTCTTGATGGGCAAATCAATGTGCTTAAATTTTATACAAGAAGAAACACTGGCTTTAAATGAGATATTGCTACTATCATACACAATAAATTTATGTGTTATTCATAAAAATCAAGGATTAAATGATATGGAAGCAATTAATACTTACCTATTTGGAGATTTTTTTACAAGCAATTAAGTCCTTGGAAATTAAACCACTAATATACTATAATATATATACTATACTAATGTACTATAATCGAACAATGGGCAACAATGTAAATATGCACTTAATAGTAGCTTATGGTTTAAATTAGAAGTTTTATTATTTGAACTACTTTAATTTAGATACATACTGAGGTTGGCTTTATATTTCATTTAAACATTATTACAAATAAATATTTTTTTGACTTATTAAAATACATTTATTGTACTAAGGAGTTTTTTTTAATTTTGATGTTACCTAAATATTAACTATTTTAAGGATTAAATTAATTTTTTAAGTAAAATCTTTATTTACAACATCTTACTAATGGTTTAGTAATATATATTTTTAAATTTTAGAAATTGTTTTGTTAAAGATGGCTAAAATATTAATAGATATCAGGAAACTAGTTATTAAAATATTAAAAGAAAGTTTTTCTCAGAAGCGAATTTTAAATGAACTCAATATTTCAAGAAATGTTATTCAACATATTTTATGGAAGCTGAAACAACATGGACCATTGGAGAACTTGTGTAAAAGAGGTCGCAAGCCGAAGAGTAGACAAAGACCAAAAAGATCACTTATTCGGATGTCAAAGCAAAATCCCCAGAAAACATTTTATTGATTGAAAATCAAGTCAAACTTTCTCAATTAGTACTGTAAAGCACATTCTGAGAAAGTATCGCGTGTTCGGACAAATGACAGAGAAAAATAAGCGACAAATCAAGAATCGCTTAAAGTGTTGCAAAGATTATAGTAAACTGTTTCTTTCTTTTGGAATGAAGTGATTTTTACTGATGAAAGCCGAATAGAACTGATCTCTAGAACAAGAGAATACGTCCACAGACCGCAATTATCCAGGTATAATCCAAAAGATACCACCGAAACTGTTAAATTTTAAGTTTGATGGCTTAAGGCTCAATCAAAGAAGATAGCACCAGAATTCTCATAAGATGTCCGGATCGAATGAATTATGAATCCTAACAGGATGCATTGAAGAAAAGGTTTTACCCAATATATGAGGCACAGAATTTATTTCAACAAGACTGACCTCCATGCGATAAGTCAAGATTGCTGACTTCATTTTTGGAAAAGGCAAAGTTATGCGTACTGATTGATTGACCGACTCAATCAACAGATCTGAGTATAATTGACCCGCTGTGGGTTGATCTGAGAGCTAGAATTGTTGCTATGTGTAGGTCGACAAATATTGAGACAATGTAGAAAAATTCGGACGAACAGTTGGCGATGATTTCAACACCTAAGATTAAAAATCTTTATGAAACCATACCAAGAAGAATCGAAGAGATAATTAAAAACAAAGGTATTGATACAAGATACTAATCTCAAGTATCTTAATTTTACATTAGGTTGACTGCTTCTTAAAATATGTTTGGTCATTTGAAATGTAAATAAAAGATGTTTTACTGATGTTTTAGTCTTGTATTCAAAATGATATAAAAATTGATGTTTTAGAAAAAATCGGTTCTTCTACATTTGCAAAATAATACTTTGGAAATTTTTATTGGAAACATATACTTCAACATATTCTCTAATGTAGTTAAATAAAAATTGAATCAAAGTACTTATAGTATTAGATATCCATCATTTTATGGAAATTATATGGATGGCCCATAACATAAGGACAGAATTGTACTCCTTTAACGGCTGACTTTGAAAGACCTTTTAGATGTTTAAAAATGTGTTTAGAGGCAATAAAGAAAGTTTTCTATTTGAAAATCTGAATGATGTTTTTTGTAATTAATTCTAATGAACAATTTCATTGTTCTGAATAAAATTTGTTGATTGTTTATTTTATTTTTTGGTTTTTGTCTTTTTAAAAAACAATTTATAATTAATAACAATTTATTTTAAATATCGGAATATGTACAATGCGCGTAAAAAGTCTGTTCACCCCTATCAAGAATACTAATTTTGATATATATATATATATATATATATATCAATTTAATTATAAATAGTTGTTTAAATATTAACTTTTTGTAAAGACTTAAATAATGTGGTCAAGTATAACATAATTGTAAAGATTTATGTAATGAGATCCAAAACAAATGGTACAACCTTTCTCGTAACACGTGCCAGAAAATTGTGAACTCAATGCCCAAAAATTGGTCAAGAAATCAAGGGGATATCCTATTCAATATAAAGACTTGTTCATATAATAAATTTCGTTGTTTAAAATATTCTTTTCAATTAAAATTATTTTTTTAGGGGGTGGACAGACTTTTTACGCGGCCTGTAATGTAAATTTAAATAGGTTTAGAATACTTTTTTTTAATAAAAGCTTAGAAAGACCCATAAGTGAATTAAGCAAAATTACATTTCAGACAAATACTAATATTTTTCTATATATGGAAGCCAGAAGCGGAAGCTCATAAAATGCTTGAGGAAACAACCTGACGAAGCACCGTCAATGTCAAACTGCAAATTAAGATTTACCAGATATCAATCATGTGAGTTAGATTTGAATGATAAAGACAAAATCAGATAAAAACGTTTGAAGATAGTAAATTGAAAATTTTTTTGAATGACAACCCTCCTCAAGTAGAGATAAAGTTTGCTATGACACTAAACATATATAGATGAACAATTTCCAGATACCTACATGCACTAGGAAGAATTCAAGAATGGAAAATAAGTTCCTCATAATTTGAGTGAAAGTGCTATCCGTAATCGCTTAAGTATTGCAACATCTTTACTTATCAGTCAAAAAAATTTTTCTGGAGAATTGCTAAAGGCCACCCTAAAAATTAACTTATTTCCATAGCCCGAAACGAAATAAATCATAGCTTGACTTAGTATCAACATCAATGTTCATCGCAAAGAGCAATAATTATGACGAGGGGAGTAAAATTAACAAACTAAAAGGATTAAATGAATTGATTAAAACACCTTCAATAACTAGCAATGGATACGAGTACTTATTATAATCCTTTCTTTTAACCACATTGTTGAAATATTAATATAAATAAATTGATAATAAAAATTTATTTTTCATAAATTTAAGGCTCATTTTTCATTTTTTCTTTATCGGTTATTTTGGTATCAATCTGTTACTAAAATAAATTACTTTTCATATGACTGATTAATTAAATAATATTTAATATTATTATATTTAAATTTAATTGTTAATATTTAAATTCTTGTGATTCAAATTTTGAACATTATACAAAATAACAGTTTGTGCAATTCAGATTATTACCAATAAAATATCTAAAAAGTTCATAGGTTCACTCATTAGGTAAAATTGTACCCATTTATCTTATCTTTAAGAAAAATCAAACACCACATCACTTTTATCTTAAGAAAGAACAATTACAAATTGACATATAAAAGATTATATCCATTTCGATTGTACTTCTTCTTTACAGTAAAAAAGATTGTTAATTTTACTGACAGATAAATACTATTTTCGGATAAAATTCAAACTTAAGATTTAGTCAAATTGAATAAATCTTAGTACAAAATTAAACAAATTTGTCACAAAAAATATATTTTAAGTATAACTAATACCAGTCAAATATCATTCAGTGGCAAGTCATCGTTAAAAAAAATACTGAAATAGAAATATACAATGTTTACATGGAAACGCCTGTTCTTTTTTTTACACTTTAAAAGACTATGAAAATCATAGGTCATCGAATTAACAATGATAAATAATAAAGAATGGTTAAAAATTTTAATTGCTACTTTACAGTTTTCTTAAAAATGCCCGATTTTTTCAATCAATGATGCAGCTCCATCTACAAAAATATTGCTATATATTAATCTCACCAAAATTCCGTAGGACTTTAAATCTTTATATTTACTATCGAATAATTTGTTTTGCATTTTTATAAAATTTGAAAACATAACTTGTTTAAAATAAATTCTTAAACTGATTACTTAAACAAGTAACAAATTTTAATTAAAACTATAGTAAAGAATTTCATACTAATATTTTTTGTGCTTAATTTTACAATTAATTGACAGAAAATAATTATCTTAAAATTAATTAAAATGGTTTAGAAAAAAAATAAAACATGGACTATTAAAATAAAACTATTTTTAATATTGAGACTTCAAACACTCAATAATAATATTAAAATGAATAATTTTTGAAATATGTTAAAGAAAAGTATTATCTTTAATAATAATGTTGTAAAAAAATAGATTTACTGATAGTTTTCTAAATAATAGTGTTTCAGAAAATTTTTTAAAATATTCTAATGTCGAACAATTTAATAGTTAGATCTAATCTCCATGCTTCTTGATAACCTCATGAAGGTGCTTGATTCCTTCAGATAGCTTCAATTTTTCATTTTATTTTTCATGAAATTCGTCAGATAACCCGAATAGAGAATATTCGGAAATCGTCAAATTTCATATTTATACACACAATATGAACCAATAAATTTATATCGACAATAAGATGGTTGCCTTATTTTAATACAATGTTTTTCATAGAAGACCTGTGCCATGACAGTCACTTGGAGCGACATTGTCATACATCTAAATGTCTAAGATCGTTTTAAAGAAATCCACATAACTTTCGACATTAATAGATTGGTTACACTAAAACATGAAAATAGAAAATCACCACAAAATGGTAGACAATAATAATGTTCTGGCAATTGTTGACAGTCACCATCTGCATCTACCCAATATGAATTATCATGTGCATTATTTTTTATCAATGGCTACAGCATGAATGTTCAGATTTCTAAGCAAATTTTGTGCTAATTTTACTCTCTGGACCTTGTGATACTTTTTTGTGAAGTGAAACCTACCTTACATGGACACAAAGTTAAAAAAATAATTCCCATGCATGATTTAGTATACTGAACTAATGCCAAGATTCCTCTAATAGCATGTCTGGAGTACCAGTTATTCCACGGAAATTTTCACTTTACAGAAATTTTGAAAAATATAATATTTTACTTTAATAACATTAAAAGCACATCAATTTTTGATAAATTATAAACAATCTGCGAATATCTAAAAAATTATTTTAATTATTTAAAATACTGGCTTACAAGTTCTAAATTACATTTGTTAAAATTGATTTTTGTATAATTTAAATGTACAGTGGTGGTAAAAAGTCGTGCATAACTACAAGAAAAATACAATTTTTAACATTAGAACAATTTATGGAACAATATTGTAAGAGATTTGTAACAAACTTTACAAGGCCATACTTCACATTCTATATTAAAAGAAATAAATAATTTGTGCAGGATAAAAGTTTTTAAAATAATAAAAACACAATATCTACAATATATGATTTATTTATAACATGCAATACAAATTCAAATTTTGTTATTACAAATGCTTTTTACAATAATACAGAAAAATAAAATCTTTTTTAATATTTAGATGGCCGGCCCTTGTTTTTTTACTAATTTACATCGTTTCGGCATTAAATCTATTAATTTCTTCAATTCCGGTTCTCTGTTGCAATGATACCAAGCATTACATAAATATTTATTCTTTGGTTATCTTTCAGAAATAATATTACCAACACTTTGCCACAGACTTTCGATTGGACTAAGATCAGGTGACTGCACGAGTCAGTTCAATCTTTCAATAACATTGTCTTCTAACCAATTTTGAACTATTTTTGCCCTGTAGTATGGAGCATTGTATTCTTGAATAAAATAAAATCTTTGTCTTTAAAAAGGTCTTCCCTACTTGAACGCATATTTGAGGTCAAAATCTTATTAGATATGCAGTGTTCCAAGGCCAGTAGATGACTGCAACCCCATATCATTATTGAAGCTGGATAATTAATCGTTGGTAAAATACATTTCTATGAAAATTCTTCGTTAGAAAACAATGATCGAACGCATTTCAGCTGTGATTATTGATGGTAAATGTAGATTCGTCACTAAACAAAACACTATTCCATTCTTCTGAAGTCTACTGAAGGTGTTCTTTGACCCACCTTAAGCGATGCAGTCGTTGCTTTGCTGTTAATAATGGCTTTTTTCTATGACGACAGCCACGAAGTCCAAAACTTTGGAGCCTTTACCTTCCTGTTGATTCAGACCACAACTTGATTAAATCTGTGGTATTCAGACTTTTATCTGCCAAGCAGCACCTTCTTAAAATTGAGTCGTCTCTTGAGGACGTTATTTTTGGACGTCCGGTTCAACGTTTATCGTCCATTTTTCTGGTTTCATTGTATTTTTTAATTATACTGGTAACTGATGATTGGTTACATTTTACTATATAAGAAATTTTGCGAATAGATTTCCCTTCTCCATGGTGAAAAACAATGAAGTAAGGAATTTTGGCAGTTAATTTCATTGAGATATGGATTACTAAATAACACTTTTAAAAATCAGCCATTTCAGAAATATGTTACGCTTTATACTTACTAGTATATACCAGTTCTCTACGACCAAATAGTTTCCAGTAAATAATAAATTTATAATAAGAACGGTAGAGGATAAACATAATTTTAAATTAGTCAACTTTAATAATCGTTTATATCAATATTATTTTTAAACAGAAAAACAAAGTGATACCTTGTATACACATATATTACAATCATTTCAATATATTTTATTACATTATTAAGTTCTAACACGAAATAATCCTCATATCGGAATAAAATATTTTAAAAATTTTAAATTTTTGGGTGATGCAAGACTTGTCAAAAAATTGTACTTGTCAAAAAATTAAAATCGAGAAAAAAACAAAAATTTTGTACTTTATTTTTTTAAAGTTAACTATCATTAACTGTTCGATACCTTTTAATATTATCTCAAACTAATAAACAAATTTTAACAAAATTTAAAATATCGGTTCAAATAAATCAAAGTCCATCTCTGAATGTTTATAAGAACATGAGTGATTGAACCATAGTAATATCATAAACATAATAAATGTAGTTATTCAAAGCAGTCAACAATTTATTTATTTTATTTAAAAATTTCTAAATATTCATTTTTCTTTAAAATTGTAAATTTTAATGATGATTCAAATGCAAATTACTCAAAATTTAAATAATGGTAATTTTATGCGTTTTTTTATTCTGAATTATAGTATTTATTTTATTAAAAATAATAAAATAATCCTGTTTAGTTTAATCGTCACAAAAATTACTTATGAAAGAAAAATTTTTAACCAAAATCAATTATTCAATAAAATTATTAAAAATTCATTAATTATTAATTGATTACAATTATTGCACAAGGTTTGCATTACACATTGTAACTCTTTATGATTTTCCCATTTTATGTAAGTGAATTCTTATCGTCTTCACATGATTATCAAAATAATTAGAGCAATTCTTCAGTACTTTTTTTCGGGTTCTCATCAATCAATCCACGTAGACAACGGATGAACGACTTGTTCTCGGTAGATCTTCAAGACTTCCATTGCCATCTTTAAATTTCCTAAAACATTGTTATTGGCTAACAGAATCCTTTATGAGAATAGATTTTCAAAATCTTTCTAGAATTCTCTTTAGCTTTAGTGACTTGGTTATAATCATACAACAACCAGTACCTGGGGAGAGTTTTTTAAAATTTTACCATTAGGGTTTCTATAAGAAATATCAAATTATAATCTATATTTAAATGTGATATGTAAATGGTCTTATGCAAACTATTATAACATACATTTTAACAAAGAATTTCAAATAGATTGAAATTTATTTTTATAAAATAATGCATTTAAATTTTGCAATATAAAGGGCTCACAATTAAATTGGATCGCTAATATAATTATTAATTCTTTAAAAATAATTATTGGTACTTTTAATTATTTTTAAAAAAATAAATTTTTAAAAATTATTTGATTTCATAAATTCTTTAATGAGCTCCTTAATAAAGATTTCAATGTTTAATTATACGTTAAGCTTATATTAATAAATAAATAAAAATTTACAAACTACACTGACCTTTGTACGGTACAAAATCACAAAATTTTATTTTATTGAAGACTTATAGTAATCAATTTTAAGGTTTTTACTTTTTTATTTTTTTATTAATTATATTTCAAAAGATTTCAAATCCATGACGATACCAGAACACACTTATCTTTGAAATCCCTACAAAGATTAAAATAATAATGCATTCACCGTACTTCCAGGATCAGTCACCGTCAGATTATCATTTAAATATCTCTGTAGAATTAAAATCTCAATGAGGTAAGCAATAATGTAAAGAATATTTGGTACAATTTTCTGCCAAAATTCCAAGACATTTTTCAATAATGGAATGACTTCAGCTAAGAATGACAAAAGATAACTGTTGTTAAGAGTTTATATATGGTTTAAATAAATATTTTTATTTGCTTTTTCCATTCAATTTCAATTTTTTTAATACGAAAAAATCTTTTTCCCAAACCAAATAGAATTTTTAATAAAACTTAAGAATGTTTCTACTGTAATTAAATCAAAATTTTAAATTAAAAATTTATTTAATTTATTGACATTTTTATAAAATATTTCTAAATTAATATTGAGTTTTATTAATTACTTTCTAAGACTTAAAAAATTTCTTATTTTGGCTTTCAGTTGTAGTTTAATATTATAGTTATTGTGATAAAAATCAATAAAGAATATAAATAAAATTAAGTAAACTACCAATGTCTCTATATTTTCGACCATGACAGTAGTCATCTCTTCCAGCCAAGCTCACATTACAGGTGGTATATTTTTCGTGGTTTTGGAAATCTAAAGAAACTTTCAGCCAATGAATTCAGTATCAAGAATTACATTCAAAGGTGAGAAAAGCGGCTGTGGATTCCGTAAAATGGATGAACCCATAACTGTCCAAATTGTTATGAAATCGAGTTTTTATGTCGATTTTCTTTAAAAAAGATTTCACAGACGGGGTGATTTCGTTTAATATCGATTCTATTTTATCTTTTGGCGAAACCCAACTTGTGGGAATTTTTCCTATAAAAACTACTTTACGATTTTCTACAGATTCTTTCTCAATTTTAATTAAATTATGTGAAATTTTTTTTTTCAATTTACAATATGGTTTCGAAGACTTCATGACTTTTATTTTACGATCGAAGTCTTCGTCATAGAGTAAAGACTGAGATAAATCCATGGTATAAGCTGGAAGTCGAGAATATTCTTCACCATTTCCGTCTTCATAATAGTTTAAATAATTCGGTAAAGAATATAAATTGCGCTTTAAACCACAATTTTCGTTGTTTAGAATGTAATCATTTGTCACATCATTGTGATCTTTAATAGGGACTACATAGCTGTGGGAAAATGCTGTTAAGTAACTTGGAATCTTATCATAAAGATCATCCTCCTAAAAAATAATAAATAAAATAAAAGTATTTAATATATACCATTTCATTTTGCTTAAAATTAATTTCCTTATAAAAAATATCTTCAGTGATAATTCCACCTCCACTTGATCTTCTGTCGTCATTTTCTCTTCTAACTAATTTAGCAGACTCAGTATTATTTAACATTCAAATAATCTCAGCTTTAAAACAAATATGAAGATTACATTTAGTAAAAATATTAATTTAAGTGATTAATGTCGTACTTTAAACTTGCTGCATTTAAGTATGATTGTGGTTTAAAGGCAAACTAATTTTGATAAATCAATTAATTTATTATATTGTACCTATTAATTATAATTAGGCCTAAAAATTTATATATTGTTAATGAACGAAACTTGAAAAAATGTCAAATTTATTAGTCAGTATTTAAAATATACAAAATCTAAATTAAATTTTAGGATTTCAGTGATATCCATGTATTTAAAAATTAACTTTAAACACATGTTGATTCGAATTAATAGTTCATAGTTAAAATTCATAAAAATTCAATGACTTATCTGTTAGATATTAAAAGAACTATAATTAAATTAAATTCTAAAAATCAAAATAACGCATAACATCAATAAGATTTAATTGCTATCTCAAAATCACGAAAATGTCCATATATTTTCTTACATTACCACACAATCAATACTTATTATGGCTCTGAATATGTCTCTATACTCCGCTAAGATTACATCGAATGCTTTCCGTTCGATTGTTTCAATCAAATTTTGACAATACTCTACCAAAAAAATACTAATGAAGATAATAAAGAAAACGGTTATAATTATGTGGAGACTTCATAAATCCCTAAAATAACAATAAAGACAATTTTATTTTAAACATAACATTTTTTTGTGTGATAATAAAAAATGAATTGTTTTTTTCGTCGATTTTGAGCTAATGTAAAATAATTTTTTCCTAAAATGTCAAAAGAAAATAAAATATAAATAACAGTAATTATTATACAAAAATATATGTATTAAAACAAAAACATTACAAAATATAAAATAGTAAGTAGGAATTACTAAAAATAGATTTTAAGAAAAAATTAAATATTATTATTAAATATATATAATTATTAATTATGGAAAATAATATTTACTATTTATAAAAATAATATTAGAAAATTATGTATATAAGTACAAAATCAGAAAAATAAACAGCAAAATATTACCCCTTTTCTTTTCAAAATCTAAGTGTTGATTGAAAATAGGATATTACCAAAGTTTCTCCTTAACTATTTTTGCCTACTCCATTATCAAAGTTAAGACTATACCCTTTAATTTCACAACTGATTTTTAGTATGGATGTAAATCCTCAACCTTAAGCCAGTATTCCAGCTCAGAACATATGGAAAACTTTATACGAGACATTAAGTAGTCGACACCAACTATATAATTGGGAATTTTTTTAGTAAAAAAATTTTCTTGAGGTATTACATTGATTATTCCAAAATTATCCCATCTGGATCAATCTTAAGAATATCTGAGTTGGAAAGCATGTCAGCACCATGGGCTGGTTGTTCATTACCTTTTAGGAATACTCAAGTTATCAGAATACAGAATAAAAATTTCTTTTATTAATAAATGCAAAACAAAAATTTCTATCCCATGGCTGAGAGATAGTAGATATTTCAAAAACGTTATATTTTTAATTCATATTTAATTTCTGGTTTTTAATCTCTTAAAGATATCCTATCAACACAAACTGTTATCAGAACTATGGATTTATGGTTAGTTATTAATCTCAGAAGCTTATAAAGAAAAATTTTTAAAAAATAGTAGTAAATGCAAATTACTACATTAAACATTTTTCTTTTAAATAAAATTCAAATTAGATCTATATCCTCTTTCAAACAATCAGATAACTTATTTTACTTGCGTTGTGAATACTCTTTGTACACGTCAAGAAATTCCTCAAAAGTTTGAAACTATTATTTATTGATAAATAAAGACAGCAACAAGATACAATAAAACATTACTATTACACTAAAGATGATTTTATATTAACAAATGAAATCAATCAGTCCATTATTCTCTCGATCCATCTCTTACTGTTCGAAAATTGTTACAGACACCGAAAGTAATTTTATAATAAAAGCATGTTTGACTTCCATTGAAAGAATCGGTTATGTATAATGTTTCCTGATCGAGGATGATGGTTTGATCATTCTGGCCTTATTTTCGTTCTGAGTCAAATCAATTTTTCTTTTCTTGATATCTGACAATTTTGAAAAATTTTATAAAAATCAATAATATAAACCAACCGATATATTCCTTTTCTTCGACATCACTGACTCGTTTGATTACTGGATTGTCTTTCTTCATGCTCGTAACCATGCTGAAAAAGAGATATCGATTGGTATTCATTGACATTCCCACCACCTGTTTCAATCACAAAATAGAAAATGAATTACCTCTGTACATCGACTGGACCATTAGTATCATCTGAATATCAAAAACTCTTTAAAAATACAAATATTTATCATTCAATATACTTTTATCACCATTGGCAACGGGTGTGACGGGATTCGCCGGTTTCACTGTCGGTTTTCTGGTTTCGTCTTTCTGATGAAAATCCTTGTCTTGAAGCCATTGGGACTTTTTCGCTACTAAATGTCCATAGTAACTCTGTGTCAGGATCTGAAAATGACAAAATAGTGTAAAGACCAGAAGGATGAAAAACCACTTTTCTTACATGTAAATCGGGTCGCTTATCTTTTTCTTTTTCTTTTAACAATTCAATTCTCCTCTCAATGGCCTGGCCAAATTGATAAACTCGTGGATAATTGTTAAGAATCTTTTCTAAAACGATTAACGAGTTTCGAATTTGCACGTAACTTTCCGATTCCAAGCAGGCAACAATGGATTTCGTGACTCGATAATGCCACTTATGTAGTACGTGTCGATAATTTTCATATGTCAACTGGTCGGCCTTGTTGTTTCCGTCGGTGTTCTGAAATCCATATAACGGCTTTTATTAAAGATACCACTACCACGACTCACGAAAAAACTTTGTTTTGCAGAACAATCGATTACCTTTCGAAATACGGTAACAAAACCAGGATGTGCAACACAGTCCTCATTGAAAATATCTTCCGATGAATGCCATCGCATAATAATCACCAAGATGGCATCTAGAAATCGACCGTATCGCTTTGCTTCATTCTCACTACACGTACTGATCATGAGAGTAATGTCATTGAAAATCTATTTTTAAAAAACAAAAAATAATAAAATACATTAAAAAAAGATCCAATGAAAATGAATTTTAAAAAATCGACAATTTACCCTATCTAAACAAATCAGTGTTGAAAACGAGGGAGTTTTCATTTTGTGCAACTTGTAAATCAAATGAGCCACGAAAACAGCATCGTTCGATGAGAAGCAAACTCGGGGAAACACACACAATTCAATGAACCGTGTCATAACGATTGCACGAGCAGTTCCACTTTTGTTGCGTACAAACCACCGTCCCTTGACTGAATTAAGCCAATAATCAACTAACTTAACATGAGTTTCTCCACGCTTTTGTTCTTCTCGTAATTTGTCGATAATGCTATTGAATCGATCGATTTCCTTCTGTTTTTTGAATGAGCTCTATAAAAGGATAAAAATGGATAAATTTTCAATGAAAAATAGTTTACAAGACTGCTATCCAGTTCCGTTTGACGAATCTGGGATTTCAGATAGGCATCCTGCTTCCGATAGGCAGCATCCGGTACAATTAGATCGCTGGTCTGTAACAACCAAAACGTTGTGTAGAAGGATGAATTAAAATCATCCCAAATTTCCTGTGAGAAATTCGGAACGACTGCGGTCACAAAATCGTCAATTGATTCCTGGGCAATACTGGAAAAGATCTCCTGACAAATTTGCATTTGGTAAAATAGTTGCCGACTTCAAACCATTGAAAATACCAATTCATCTATCTCATTCGATTCTTGTGCTGCGCCTTTCGATATTCGGAATTTCTCCTAAGAATATTAGAGAAACAAATAATAATTCTTCCGAGATCAATAAAAACTAATTGATGGAAAAAAAAACAAAAATCTTTATGTACCTGGACTTTAAAATTGAAATTACTGCGATTTAAACAGAAAGCGGCATCGGGATCAATTTTATAATCAATAAACAGCTCGGATAACGAAGGACAGTTGGCAACCATTTCATTTGCTGACCAATGGAGTGAAAAGAAAGATATCATTTGCAGCATTGTATCGTGACACTGGTAAGATAAAAATGATTTCAGAAATAATTTCCATATAAGAGCACAAATTCAATCATTACCTGATCGTATAGTCGACCAGTCAGTTTCAAATGATTATCGTTGGATTTGTGAATGATAATATTTCGTTCCTGGGATAACATAATCACATAAGGCACCGCTAAATTGTATTCCAACAGAATATCTTTCAATCTCGTAGAATTCTTTCGCACATTTCTGATTTGAATAAAGTAACCCGCTTCCTGGCGCAATATGTCACCTCCAGACATGGCTTCCATTTGGTCTTCAGTGATATCTTCCGATATTTCGATACCGGTCATTTTGTGAATGATCTCTTTTACGATGGTCAGGTCGCCGCATTGTCCGTCTTTGATTTTGTTGAGAATGAACTGAAACAATCCTACCAGATCGAATTGATATCTTTTACATAAAAGTCCGCAAAATGAGGACATGGCTTGCATCCACTGACTGAATTGAGAATCTTCCATTTTCGATCGATCAGAGGACAAGGTTTCGATTATTGAAACTTCAATAATAAAAAGATACAATTCAAAATTGTCATATGAAATATTGATAATTTTTATAAAAAATCGAAAAGTTGAATTTATAAATAGTAATGTGATTTCATACTAATCTTTACATTTCAAAAAATTAATTTTTAATTATATTCTACTGACTTATCTTTTCTAATAACACGTGTTTTCCATCTTTAACATATTTTTTAGTTATTTAATTCAAGAATAATTGGTATAACATTTTTGTTATGTTATAAGGACAAATCAACTACTTGTAAAATACAAAATTTAATTAATTTTTGTCAAAAGATTTGATTTTAAATGATAAGAAACTTAGGAAATACAATTTGAAATAGATAAAAATTAAATTTTCAAGCAATTTATTTCATCGAAAGATTAAGTTATATAAAAGAAAGGTTTTTCAAAGGTCTAGATTAAAAAATTAATCATTCTTTCCACTCACTGTCAAGAAATGAGTAAAAACAACTTCAAGCCAACAATACCCATTGGATCCTTAAATAATTAAATCGAAAGTTTTTTGTTGAAAGATGGAGGTTACAAAAACTTATTTTTAAAAATTTCCTACAAAACTATAATTGCAAATTTTTTTATTTGAATTTATTTTTTAAATTATATATTAAACAGTAAATGTATTATTTATTAATTAAAATATCATTTATATAAGACTGAAGAAATAATTTTCCCTTAATATAACTGATATATTGATAATTTTAAAAAATTGATTATCGATCTTAGTTTATTTCATATTTCCATAAGACTTTGATAGTATTTTCAAGATTATAAGATTAAATTTTAATTCAAATCAGTTAAGATTATACAGATGAAATTTCGAAATTCATATTAAATAGAAAATCGATAATCAAGAAAAAAATAAAATATTATTTCTTGAGAAATTATAAAATCTTGAAAATATATTGAAATATTCAAGGCATTTGTTTAACAAATAAATCATTAAAACTCACACATTAACACGTCCAAACTCAGATTTCCAAGATATTTGAATGTATCGACAACAGGAACTGTTAAATTGCTAAACATTAGAATTGTATTGAGTACATCAATAAACACAATTCCCGGATTACAGTGACACAATTTCCCAATATGTCGTCCAATTTGCTTTACATTCTCTTTACTCAAACGCTTGAGAATGTATCTGACTTGACTTTGCACATTTCTTTTCTGTTCAATAAGCCCGGGGTGTTCATCCAGCGAAATATCTTTCCAAGAAATATAAAGACTGTACCGAATATCATAGGGTAAATATTTCAAAGCATCCCATAATTCCTCAGCTAATGATATGCTCCCATTGAGCATTGACAAAGAAGGCAATAAACAATTTCTCAATAAATTGTAAAAACCTTGATAGACTTCATCAATGATCATGCCTGAATCTTTAGAACGAATCTTAGATTCGTAGAGAAACGCTTGAGTGATTCTGATTAATTTTGAAAACAAAATCATATCAGTGGACACCATTGAGCCTAGATATGAAGTTATTTCGAACACGATTTTGTTCATGTCATCAAACTTGGTGACCAATTCCGAGAATACACCTTTGTAAGAAACATGCTTGGTAGATCGGCGACTTTTCAAAATTGTAGGTAAAGAACAACACCGATTGTAAAGTGGTTCGATCATGGAGTTCAGAATTTTACAAATTATCTGACAAATCGGCTTGTAACGAAATGCGAAATAAGGAGGCAGTGAATCCATAATCATCCTTGCACTGTCCCATTCAGCAGCTTCAAGAAAGAAATAGCACAACCTCAATTTCTGATTATCGGAATAATCAATTTCATCGATTTTAATCTCTTCAATTTCTTCTACCGCCGTACTGCTTCCATCTTCTTTCAATTTAGAAGCAAAAGTGTTGGCAAACTTTTTCGTCAGAGCTTCGTTCTTATCATTGATATAACACTTATTGATTTCATGATCGGTAGGCAATAAATGATCGTATAAATTTGTCAAATCAATAGCTTTGAATTTGACCAAATTCACAATCAGCTGATAAATGGAATCATTCACGACCCCAGTGAGTTTATGACCAATCAAATCGACCATATCCTGTCGATCGGCATTCATAAGTTTCAATAATTTAATGAAATGCTCTGATTTGTCTAAACGTAATTCCATGACATCCAAGATCAAATCAATGACTCGGTTTGGATCCAGATCAAAATAGCCGATCAAAGATTTGATTTTTTCCACTACCAGCACCGGCTCGTTATGATACACAACCAGTTCGACAATCAGTTTCGAAAATCCTTCATTGGCCTCGCGAATTAAGTTAAATTTGTTTTGCTTGTAACTGTAAATGGAAAAATTTCGATATAATTTAACAAATCGAAAAACTCAATTTCATAATTGAATGCACTACGCTATATAATATGGAGCCTGTATAAATTAAAAACTAACCAAATATCATGAAATTTAATTATTTTGGTTCATTATAAGCAGAATCATAAAGTAACAGGCTAAATAAAACGAAAACAACTTACAAGACACGAGTTTTAGTTTTAACATATCTGGAATTATATTGTTGCTTTGAATTTATCAATCGATAACTTTCAAGTATATCATCACTTAAGCGATCTTTTAAAAATGCAGGACTCAGGCCAATTGACTTCTAAATTACATTGATTTATAACCTGGAATTGATAAAATTCTACTTCACATAATTTAATAATCGTTATAAAATTTTCCTTAATTTTTTCAGTTAAATTTTCTCCGAGCAAAGTATCTATAAATGTAAATCAATAAAAATGTAAACTAATATATAAATATTTACCAATAAACCAAAGAGCGTCAGACATGGTAGAAGAAATATCATTTGTTTTGGATCTCTAAATTACATTGTTAGTTCAGTTTCTTTATTGAAGACAAGTTTAAACTTCTTCTAAATCTTTTAATATATCAACTATATCCGTCAATACTCCATCGCCTTTACAAAATTCAACTGCTTTGGTAATAAAATTATAACACTGATTTTCATCCATTGACAATATGAAGAAATAAAATATAAACAAAATATAAGAAATTGAAACTTAAATTTCAAAAATAAAAACAATGAACAATTATTGGTGTTAATAAATTTCATTATATTATTTTTGTCAAAAAAAGTTTTATTGAAATTTCGCAAAAATTAATAATTTATAAAAAAATCAAAAAAAATTATATTTTACCCAAAGTTGTCTAAAAATTGATGAATTTTACTTAGCATTTCCTTTAAGAAAAAATAATTAATTAATGTTAACATCTAAATTTTTTTTAAGAATTTAAAAGTATTCATTTTCTTTGCTTCATAAGTATTAAATTCTACGAAACTACTTTGTTTGTAAAATTACTATTTTAATAAAAAATATCTAATAAAACTGAATATTTTACTTGATAAATTAATAAATATCTAATTTATCCTGAAATATGAAACAAAATTAAAAATTTAGTTAATAATTGAAAATTAAGTTTTTCGATCGAATTATTAAAAAAACACATTGGATATTGGAGTTTGTGATTTTTAATGCTCGACCTCAAGATATTTGTGGTGAAAAATTCTATTCTGTGATATTTGATTCAATATTTTACATTGATAACTTTTATCAGATCGATTAAACATCCAGTTTCCATATATTGATTGTAGATTTTTAAATGAGTGATTCAAAGTGTCCCCACTAAACAAGTGACATTTAAGCTGGCCACTATAGTCAATATAACTCAAGAATGCTATACTTTGGTCTACACTATCATATACTGATCGCCATAATTTTTCAAACACAACATCATTATTTTCATTCATTTTATATAATTTTATGTATAATGTCAAGTTCAAGGGTATTGTACATTACTTCAAAGTAATATCTTTCACTATATTAGAAATATTAATTGTTTAAATAATATAAATAAAGATTGTGTTAAAATCTACATTTTATATCAAAGCATGATTTTTGAAAAAATAATTATTAAGCATTTCCTAATATTTTATTAAAATTTATATAATTATTTGTTTGAGCATATGTTTTTAAATTTTAGCAATTAAATGAAAAGTTTGGCGGAAAAACTCAAGCCTGGGATTAAGTTACGCTCAAATATGGAAAATTATAAAAATAACAAGAAACTAATTATTTTGTTCAGATATGTAAAGAAGGATATCTGTAAGAAATGTGGACCAAAGTTTACAATAATTAAACGGGAAAAGTTGAATATGAAAAGAGTAATAGGCAAGTTGTAAGATAGAAATAATAAGGTAAATGCAAATAAATTAAAAATTGAATATGATTTGAATATTTATTTATCGAAATTCAAAGACACATGAAAAGAATTTGAATAAGGTATAAAAATGTACAATATCTGATTTATTTAAGTAAGAAACATAAGGAAGACCGATTGTTGAAAGTAGATACTTGAGTTAGTGAAAATAATGTATGGGAAAAACTGCTTTCACTGATGAAAAACCATTTAGTCTGGATGGCCCGGGTGATATGGCGACCATATGTTTCAAACAATGAACATATTTGTCGACAGCGCCGACAATACAAAGGTGGCGGTATTATGGTTTGGATGATGAAATTGCCCAATAGCGTATTGTCTTACATGTTATCAAAGGAAAACTGTTACAAACAAGTAATGTGCCAATTTAAAAATTTTAAGAATTACAGTAATTTTAACACGCTTAACTAAGAAAAAGCCAAGAAAATGAGAAAGTTTATAGTAGTTTGAATTAGTGCAATGTGCAAAAAAGCATAATTAAATTGTGAATTTATACATTTTTGAAGGATCAGGTTATCCATGTTCATCCATTTAAAAAGAAACTAACCATATAAGTGATTAGAAGTAAAAAATAATAATATAAAAATTTAATCCTTGCTAAGATAGAATATAATAAACATATCATCAAAAATAATAGAATGGATCTAAAATAATAATCCTAAAAATCAAATATAAAAAATGTATTTGTTAAGTTTTGAAAGGGTGAGGTTGTGTATTACTTATCTTGATCTGACTCCTAAGGTAGTGTACTGATCACAAACAAGGCAAACAAACAATTTTTAAAACTTTTATTT
>JBBMKC010237008.1:0-11146 GCA_037834085.1 Bipalium vagum | reverse complement strand
ATATGTTTTGTTAAAAAGAATATGGGTGGAAAACTTAAATAAAAACTGAATTAATGCCCCTGATTGAAATGACATTAAGACAAAAACTTGTTGACATATTCTAATATTTGAATTAGTTTTTACAATTTATTTTATCAAATTTATTTATTAACTTGACATGGCAAAAAATTTGTTAATTAAAATAAGTGTGAAGGAATACTTTAAAGATTAAAACACAGAAGGAAATGTACATTACGGAAGTCACGTTGACAAGAAGCTATCACGGTTTTCAGAATTAACATATCTTTACCTTTACAACTTAGCAGAAATGGAAGAGTTTTTTATTAAAAATAAAAATGTCAAATAATTTATTAATGATTATAAGTATTATTATTATTATTATTATATTAATTTTTGCCAATCTAAAACAAAAGTACCGAACTCATATTCCATTAAAAGAAATACTGTACATCAAGTATAATTGTTCATTGCATTTAAGATTGGTTTAATTCCTGGTACTTGATAATATTGGATACAAATATGAATAGTTACAAATTGAAAATCGGGAATAATTTTCAAAAAATAATTAATTCTCCTAATCCATATAAAATAATCGGTAGTAACATCTAAGACCAGTTTGGATAGATTATTTATTGTTTATGACTGATAATTATGGACAAAAAGATGCTCTACTCTTAACGATCAGTTAAAAGCAATTTCTGATTTAAGGGTTATTCCACATCAAATAGTTTTGAACATTACCTATTATTAATTTATAATTGTGTAATATCTATATTAATACTTTAATTGTTACCATAATAATTATTATCATAACCTTTCTCGTTTATTAACAGTAGTGCAATGACATTTTGACAAAATATATTTCATTGAAAATTTAACACCTTGTAATAATCAAGATGTGACATTTTTCTGTCCCCCATTTTTTCATTTATTAATTAAATCAATTGATTTATTTTTATTAACATTCTTAAATGTTAAATAATTGATTTATTTAATTACTACAATTGCAAATGCCAAAATAAAAATTTATTTTTCAAAATCAATTAAATTGTAATTACAAAAAATAAATTAAAATTTTGAAACCATTCTCTCCTGATACTATCATTGTTATTTTTTCAATAAAATATCCATTAAATAAAATAAAAATAAATCATACCTAATCAAAGGTATCCAACATCGTTAAAAATGCATAAAATTTTTAATCAAAATTATTTCGTACTTGACGATGTAACAATTACAATGTTAAAAGGCCTAGATTTATGATTGGTCCAAATGCAGACCAATCAGATATTACTATCAAATGAAGACAATGAAATAATTTTATTAAAATGTGAAAATGGTTATAATCAAAATAGTATAAATAATAAAACATAGTCAATAATATCAACTGCCCAAAGAACTAAGGTTATATATTACAATAATAGCAGAAAGAAACCCATTTTAGTAAACAATTACCAAAATCAAACCATAAAATAACAAAATATCAATAATTTCCCTAACATTTATATATTTTTATATAAAATAGACGAAAATCACCAAATACAAATGAAGAATGTATCCCATCGTCCCATCCACCAGAACTCTGAAAAATGTATTTTTGTTTCTCGCGATTGTTATCGCAAAATCGATAAATGCATAAAAAATTCCAATTTACAAATAATCAATTTCACATGATAATAAATGCCAAAAAACAGACACAGGCAAAAACTGTCCAAAATCGTCTATCAATAAATTTGTATTATTTTATCAAGTACATTGATTACAAATCGATATAATTACATTATTTTTCAAAATTCACAAACATTCCAGAGAAAAATAGTGAAAAAATTGATAATCAATAAATCTGTTTTTTATGATTTTTCCAATTATTTAATGGTAGAAGGACAAATATGCAATGTCGATAAAAAGAACGAAAGGATTTCTTTTTGGAAAAATTAAAATTCCGAGGATTGGGACGGTGGATTTTTTCACTGGAACGGTACCCATGGCAATGATAATAATGATAATTATTTGAGAAATTTGATGATTCACAAAATAAGACAAAAAAAGAATGTATCGATTTTTTTATTTACACTGTACAAAAATCAGCACAACACGATAAAAACAACAGCAACAGAAACAACAGGAACGATATCGATTTGTAGAAGAGAAACACTACAGATACGCGGATCGGTCTTCGACTGATTTTACCATTTTTCTAGGAGATGTGTTTCAACATGAAAAAGATGCTCATACTGACATTGGTGAAGATGAGAACGGTGCCAAACAATGTCACAAATGAGCACATTTTCCTCCGAATATTTCGATTGGGTAAAAGTCTGGATAAAAACAGCTCTACCGCCGCCTGAAAAATCCACTGGCCGTCGAGCGCGTAACACGGAACGCTGTTGAACAGAATCAAACCTCCGGAAATGGCAACGAGATACCTGTGACAGAGACGCAAACAAACGGGTATCAATAAGAGAGATTACAATGGATTCTTTTTATCGTTATCGATTTTGTCTTTGACAGGAAATTGTTGAAAAAATATTATTTTTATTACTGTTATTAAAATTTATATTTATATTATAATTCATTTTTCTTATTATCTTTTATTATTATTATTATCTTTTATTATTATTATTATTATTTTTTTTTTTTTTTTTATTTTTATTATTATTATCATTATCATTATTATTATTATTATTTATTATTTTTTTATTAATTATTATTACTATTATTATTATTATTTCTCTTTTTGTCAAACCATAAGAATTTTTAGTTTCAAAATCAAAGCATGACTAAGTTTAATTTTTAAAATATAAAAGTTTTAAAATAAAATTTACAATAATCAAAGTGATTTATATTGATTAAAATAATTAAGAGAACTATTTAAAAATATAAGTCGTTTAAAATTATATTTAATTTATGATTTTAATTAAATCAATAAATTATAAAAAATTAATTGAAAATCCCGGTTTTTGAAAATTCAGAATTTTGACAAGAAAAACTGAAAAAATTGACTTCAAATATTTTTTTCTCATAATTATTTATTTTATTTCAATTAATGATCGTTAATTTTATTTTATCAGCTTTTATTTAAAAAAAAAGATTTCTTTATAAGCAGTATTTGTTTTTTATTTATAATATAATTATTACATCAAAAATATCCGTTAAAGAATTAAAATATATTTTTAAAATAAATATTATTATTTAATACTAATTATTATTTATCAGTAGTAATATTTAAAATTATATTTATGATTAAATATGAAAGAGGAAACGTTATTTTTAATTTTAGTCAATAATAAAAAATAGTAGTAATAAATAATAGTAATATCCAATAAATAATCTTAATAATAATAGGTTTATTTTGAGAAAAATTTTTTTATTTTTAAATCTGCATATTGATTTTTTGACAGCCGGATGAGAAATTGAGTTTGGAAAATCACATTATTGATCGAAGAAATATATGAAACCAAAGAACTTACATTAGAAATGTTTCCAAGTGTAAAGGCAAATTGTTGGGCACGAAAACCCATCTCGGAACATAATTACTTATGGTGACAGTCTGAAGAAGTTCATTGACATTTCCGAGAAACAAAACAGGAGACGTTCTCGAATGGACAAGTCGAACAAGGCGACTCGAGTTTTCCAGGCTCGGAGTGACACATGTCAGATCTGGTCGATGAGTTTGCGAATAGCAGTGAGAATTCGTCTGGCAAGGACTTCGTTCCGTAACAGTTCGGGCAGGTAAACATGCAAATCTCGGTCCATTGAATATCTATAATCAATATTCCCATTATAAACAGGCGAAAATTGATTCAAAACTTATCGAAATAAAAAAATTTTTTTATATTATTATTGGTTTATGTATTTATTGATTATTGTGATTTTAAAAATATTAATTTATATCACTTTCTATTAATTTTGTCTTTGGTTTTTTTTTCTTCATATATTATTAATATTAATTTTATTTAGTTTTATCATATTTTCTTCTTTGTTTTCCCTTTTAACTTATTATCACAATTTAAATCTGAAATTTCTATCATCACAGTCATTTTTATCAGCAATATCGTGGATAACTTTTTTACTAACAAGATACAAATTTTACTCATTTGAAACTAAAACTTTATCCGCCGTTTAAATTATATTTTATAAAATAATTTTTCTTTTATACGTATCGAAATTTTAAAAATATAAACATTACAGATATTAACTTGAGTACGATATTTTATAAAAAAAAAAACAAAAATATATAATAATAATAATATTATTATTATTAATTATTATTAATTTTGATTAATATTACTAGTATTATTTGTTAGTAGTATAATTATAAAATTAATAATATTAATATCGAAAAATAATAATAAAAATATTCAAGTAAAAAAGAATTAAATTTGTTCAGATGTTTTCGACAAAGACAATTTCCTGCGATATACTTCTTCAAACAATTACTCTAAAACATTTTCTCCATTACTTTATCCAATATTTTTGATGTTTAATTCTCAAAGTAAATGATTTCGATATCCAAAGTAGTTTAGGCGGTTTATCATCACTCTTGGAAGACTAATTAAGTTTACAGTATTTATAGACTGTTTTTATTATTTTAAGTTTAATATTTTTATTTTAATTTATAATAAAAATAATAAATATTAATATACATATAAATATTTATTTGTTTATAATAAATGAGAATATTTTTTAATTTAAATATTTTAATGGTTAATATTTATAAAATAAAACATTTAATTATTTAATTATCAGTACATTTTATGCTGATCATTTAATGATTAAAAAATAAAAAATGTATTTATATTATTTTATTTTTTTTATTTATTATTAAATTTTTTACTTCATCAATATTGATCTAAAAAGAAAAAAGTAAAATTATTATAAATTTATATTTTTTATTATTTTTAATAATTTCTTATTAATTAATTTTTTTTCAATTATAACTTTATATTTAGTTCATATACTTAGTTTATAATGAATTAATATAGATAATATTATTTCTTTTTATTTTTAATTATCACTTGACCTTTTTATTATTATTATTATTATTATTATTATTATTATTATTATTATTATTATTATTATTATTAAATATATAAATAATCTTTCAATAATTAATAGTTATTGAATTTATTATTATTATTATCAATATGTCAAATTATTGATATTTTTAGCATTAATTATAGTTTACTTATTAATTATTATTATTTATTTATTATTGCTTCATTTTTATTGTTTATTTGTTTATTTTTGTTTTAAATTCACGAAATCATTTGGTTTAATTTTTAAAAATTATTGATTTTATTGCTGCATGTAACGAAATTGAAAGCCCTAACAGAACAGGACAAATTATCTGTAACAATACTGAAAATCAATCTTACCTGTCCGGAGTAGCGATAATTGCTTATGTATCGAAAGCACAAATGTGACCTGGTTTGGTTGGCACAGCAGTCAATATTTCCCCACACGGTTCTGACTTTGAAGCCGGAAGACATGTCTAACTGTCGAATCCGATTCAGAGGTATACAATATCCGGAATTTATTGACTCGGAATTGTCTTGGATCCTCTTCATGCAATTGAACCAGTCAAACTGGTTTTTAATGGGGCAATTGTTTACTTCGCTAATAACATCTCCTGGATAAAGACCCAATTTCCCTGTCAATACCGAATTCTGAACAAATGTGTTGTGGGTTAAATCGTTAATCTATTTTTTATGAAAGACAGCAATATTATTCAATTATTATTATAATTATTATTATTATCATTTTATTACTATTATTATATTAGTGATTTTGATTCTTTAAAATAAACGTCTCGAAATCGATAAAATCTTCATCTTGTTCAGAAATTTAATCTCTTGTCGTAAATATGTAGCACTGGAGTGAATATCAACCCAGTTCCTAGAAAATTCAATGAATTTCGTTACTTGGATCAATTGAAATTTTATTTTCAAATTGAAACCAACTTTACATGACAAGTTACGTTGTGTCGCATTTCGAATTTTTGGTAATCATTATATTATTTATTAAAAAGATCCAGATCCAAATATTTGTTAAGGATCTTGCATCAGAGCTCGATATTATGCTGACCTTAACTCAATTAGAAAAACTAAAATCTCAATTTTCCCGGCCAATTGTTACACCGTGGAAATAATCAATAACTCATTAAAATCAGGGGAAATACTATTTTTATTATCAAAGATTTATCTGTATTTTATTTGATATTTATTTTACCAGAATTTATGACAAAATTATCGATTTTCCATGAAAACGATGTGAATTATTTACTAACAGATAAGATAAGCTTACAAATGTTTTGATATTTTGAGAAATATTTCATCGAAAATAAAAAACACCGTTAATTTTAGGAAGAGAAAATCAATTTTGAAATTAATCAATTAATTAATTTAAATTATTTTCCGTGTTTTCGTAAATCTCGATGTATGGATTTTACAAAAACATAAATTTCTCATTGAAAAATTTGGGGAAATAAATATTCATTATTTATAATTTTTGAAATTAATTTTGAATGAGAAATTTTTTTACAATTACTTTTATTTTTTCTGAAAATTAGTGACAATTTATGAAAAAGTTTAGTTTTTCTTCATTAAAACATCTGTCAGAAAATTAGAGCAATATTCTCGGATATTTGTAAACAAATGTATTAAATCTGATATCGATATATTGAATATTTATTTTAATCGATATTAATATTTAAAATATTATTTGCATTAGCAATTAAAAGCTTCCATTTTCTCAAAAAGATTTTAACAAAATAAAATAAGTTTGTTACTTTTTTCCTAAGGATTATTTTTTAATTAATTAACTATTTAAGATTTTCGTGAAAAGTCTTCCATCAACTCTGGAAAAAGTTCAAAAAGGACATCAGAAGTATTATCGTTAGCTTTTGATTTCGGTAAATAAATGAGATGATAGGAAATAATCCCAGTCAATTTCCTTTTTCAGAGATAAGGAAAACAAGTTTCACACGAACTTTACTACCTTGAAAATGATGAATTTACTTAACCTAATTTCTGCATTATCCAATATTATCCAACAGAAATATCCAAACAATCCTTTGAAATTATATTGAACAAGTAAGATGTTAATTTTTATTGATTGAAAAGAAAACAATTTGGAAGATTTTCAGAAAAAATAAAATGAAATTACTTCATAAATATATATTTCTTTTTTTTTTGAAAATGTTAGAAATTTCAGCGAATGATATGAAATAAATTATGGAGTTGTGAGATTTTACATGAGATTTTTCTTAATGAAGTAATGTGATTATTAGGTAAAATGATCACTTTCCAGCACTGATTTGTAAATACATTATTTTTACTTTAAGGTTGACTACCATTATTAATTTTCCTAATTCAGTTTTTTTTAAAAATCTCACTCAGACTCAAAGATTTTTCAGTCCTTAGTGATCAGATTTGCCTTTGAATTTTTTCTCTCTAAATTACACTGATTATATTCTAATTTACTATAATAATTAATTTTTTAATTTAATATTCTTAAATTTAATAATTTTCTATAATTATTATTATTATATTCTTTTAATATTATAATTAATATATATTTTGCAAAATTTTTCATTTACTATTTACAATATAAATGAATAAAAACAATATTTCTACGTATAACATTCTTCCTGTGAATTAATGGATTAAAGATGAGAACTACTCTTTTGTCTTAATATCAAAATTAAAACTTTCATAAAATGTAAGACTAAAAACAAAAAATTTGAATATGTAAATCTAACTATGATAATAGAAATTAAATATTTTTATTAATGTTTCTAAATATTTCCCAAAAATATTGATTATTAAAATAATTTTATTATATATATATATATATATATATTGATTTTAATAATAATATTTGATCAGCATTTTTTTATTTTTATATGAACGATCCAAACATTGAATATGAAATGAAGCTCGTAAAAAAAATAATCAATGTAAATATTGAGACACTTACTTTACTAACAAAAATAGACTCAGGTTTACAGATGTTTGATATTTATAGAAAAATAAATTAGAAACGCTTTCAGTTAAAATAATTAAAATAATTTTATTTATTAATAATCATCTATAAGATTAATAATAATAATTAAAATATAAATTTTGTGTTTGTCAAAAATATCTAGGTAAGAAATTGAAAAATTATTGAGGGAACATATATTATGAAAAATCAATATTATTTGATTTCCAAAATGTTATTGAAACTTGAATTTATAATTCTAAAAAATGATGTGTAAAAATCAATTTCAAAATAAACTTTTTTCGAATATTTGATTCAAAAAATTACAAATAATAATTACGATTTCACAGAATCTGTTAAAAATTTTCAAAGAGGAAAAGGAAAAATTTTAATCTAACACATTTTGGTTTTAGTATTTCCGAAATTTAAAAAATCTTATTAGTGTATTAAAATTATTTTCTTAAAAACAATCAATTAATGATAGTTGAAATAAAAAATTATTAAGATCTTAAAATCGATTCTATGGAGAAATTATATTTTTGAAATTTATAATTTTCTCTTTTTTACAATCTAAATGAGTATGGAATCATTCTATTATTATTTGCTATTACAGATCAATATGTCAATCAAGGATTAGATAGAACAACATACCACTCTTCCCTCTAAATCTTTCATATAACCTTTAAACAACATTTAATATTTATTTTCTTTTTTATTTATATTAAATTTAATTAATTATTTTATTGCGAGTTGACGAAGGGAATTATATTTTGAAGAAAAATTAATAAGAAAATTATTTTGATTATATAATAGTTGAATTAATCAGTAATATTTATATTTTAAAATTTTAATGAAATCTAATTATGAATGAACTATTTTAATCAATAATATTAATTATTCTAAAAAGTTATGTAAAATTGATAGCTAAGGATAAAATAATTATTAATAAATAATAATTAATATTAATAATGATATTAATATCAATAATAAATAATAATCAATGTAAAACTAAATAGCTAACCTGGCTTAGGTAACTAACAGCAACACCGTCACCAGTCGAATAGAATGGTAGCAGTAAAATCGGCAGCAATTTCATCAGACAAAACGCAATGATAAGCGAAACAGAGTTGTGCCAATTCCCGGCAGAAAAAATCCTCAGTTTTCGTTTTGGATCCAAATTTTCCAGATCGTTGGTGTTGATGTTGGTGAAAGCTCCGGGATAAACGAAAAAGAATATCAGTCCGACGCCATCGACACGCACGCCTTCCTTGATCGCTGCGATAGCATGGCCCAATTCGTGGATCACTCCGGCCACGATGATGGTCAGCAACAGAAATCCGATGTCAGAAAACGGAACGTTTATCCCAGGCATCTGAATAAAATGTACATATTTTAAGAGGAAACTCGACCACGTGAAAGTAATGAAAAAAGCGACGAACCACAGGCGTCAAAACCTCGTGTTCTACCACGCGTTGACTGACGGTGTTGACAACCAACAGGCATAAAAGAGCGACTCCAAATACAAGCACGACAAATGTAACAATGACACCCAGGGAAAACCACAATTTCCACGGAAACCAGGACAGATTCCCGATCAGTTGAAAGTGCTTGTTAAAACTCTTTGTGAACCATTTAATTCTCAACAGACCGAACGATATTCCTGTATTCAAATGCCATATCAAATATCGCTCCTGGGTCATGTGGTGTGCTTTGAGTGTTAGATCCAAGACGTAAATAACACCCCAAAACATGATTAAAAAGGCAAAGCCCATCATTTTTACGAAAAATAGCACTAATGGTTATCGTTTTTGTTCGATATTTAAATAAAAATTGATAAAATGTTAAAATAATGTGAGTAAATTTAAATTTCCGCCGTACATTTCATTTAATAAAAGAACAATAATTAAATTAAAATAAATTCAATTATATTAGAGATTAATTATAAAATGATTATTTTAAAAATATGTATGATATTTATAGGTTGCCGAAGGTTATTTCCATATTATAACATTTTTAAAGTTTAATTTTTACTAAAATTAAGATAAAACTTTAAATGTTCTATACATGACGAAATAATTGAGTTTGATTTCATTTTTTTAATTTGGTGGGTTTTATGTCGTTAATAACAATTTGAAACTGAAATTGTATCATGTTTTTTGGTTTTAAATTTCTGTTTTAAAATCATCTTTGAAGAATCTTTTTGATATGAAGATAAAAGTAATGTCAGGTCAGAAATTATTTCTTTAATAATCAAGTTTTATTTTAAATTATTTGATAAAAATTTAATCTTTAAAACTTTTAATTCTTCAAAAATTATAGTTTAGCAAAAATAATTTTTGATTTTAGTTTTACCTAAAATATTAAATGTGAATAATTAAAAAATTGATAGTAATGTCAATGGAGATGAAAATTAATGAAACCGTTTCATTGTATTAGTCAATAAAATCATTCTAGTGATTTTTTTACATTTAATTAATATTTGAAAGTAAATAAATATAACTTACCGTGAATCATTTGTTGTATACATTGGTATCGTCATTAACTAAATTAAATTCTCATTTTAACAGTTACTGTGGTAAGAATGGTAATTAATTCTTAAGATTAATAAATAACTTTAAAGAAATCTTTAAATATATAAATCTATACAATATTTGTTCCTGGGTGCTATAAACTTTGTACTTATTTCAAAACCCTAATGATAAAAATCAAAACAGTCATTTACCGCTATAACTCATTTCTTGACTAAATATAAATTGGTTCAACAATAGCTTTGACAATAATTCAAGCAGTTAGACAATAAACTTTATTACTCCCCAATAATACAAAAAAGTGAATAATAAAATTTCTGCAGGCTTTTCATCGACAAAATCGATTAGTATTTCAAAGTTGTTTTCATGTAAATTTATAAATATTTAACAATCTAGGTCGCTTATATAAACAGTTACAAGCGGCTTAAATCTGTGCTCACCAACACTTTTGAAGGAATTGTAAATAATAAAAGAATCACGAATATATAAAGCGATTTACAAAATTAGTTATATTTGTTATTACAAATGCAAGGTTAAAAATCTTATTCACAATTAATCAATATAAGGAATTATAAAGATTTTACGTAATCTTTATAATTCAGTAAAATCAATAATTACAATTGTTTTAATTATTG
>JBBMKC010236997.1:0-11146 GCA_037834085.1 Bipalium vagum | reverse complement strand
ACATGTTTCATGAAAATATATATTTGAATAAATTTTGTATTCATTTAATAAAAGGCGTATATTCGAAAAATAAATTATTATAATATAAATAATTTAGAAAATTTTACTACTTTAGAATAAATAATCTATTAAAATTTAAAAATGATGAAAATAATTTAGAATATAAATTCTAAGTAAACTTGCTAAAAATAAAAGAACAAAATGTATCCCAGAATAATTATTGCAGTCAAAATATTTAATTTTCGTGGTTTTACTCATATATATTTTTATTTTAAAATTCATATATTATTAGATTCTTATGTTTACTCGGTAAATGTTTACTTTAGTTGAAATGAAATATTTTAATTTTTTTTCGATATTTATTTTATTTATTAATTAAAGATTAAAAATTTGTGCGAAAAAAAATTAAAATATTTCATTTTAACTAAAGTAAACATTTACCGCTTACTCTAATTCTTAATAAAATTTAAAATATTAATATCATTTTAATAACATCTTTAAAAAAATTATTAAATAAATAAAAATGACAATTGGTTTATATTGGCTAAAAATAAATTTTCGAAAAAAAGAGAAAAATTCTAGGAATTTTTTCAAGAGTTTGAAGTCAAATTTTGCGAAACAAAAAGGTAATAAAAATATAGAGAATTCCATAAAAATTGCGTAAATTGGTCAGGGGCACGAGAACAAGTATGTATACTTAGACCTTTCCGAAGCCAGGCCAATCTTTTAAACTAAACTTCAGATAACTGACAGATATTAAAGTTAGATTTTTGACTCCAGACACTAGACAATAACAATTTTATAACATAACACGTAACTCGACAATAACAACAATTTCATTAAGAACAATGAAACTGTCAACAATAACCACGACCAATTCCTGAAAAGAAACTCTAATCAATCTACGATAAGGATACTTAACAAAGAATCAAACGAGTTTTCCTAATTATTATTAAGCCATTAGGAAGAGCAGAATTATCAAAAGGTTAGCATTATTTCATTCTTAATATAATAATTATATCTTTTGTTTATATTTATTATATAGGAGGGTGCAAAAAAATAACCGTTTTAAAAACAAAAATAAAGACATAAAACAAAATGAAAAAATTTTTTTTCATTTTTTTATTTTCATTATTGCTTATTTCTTTTGTTTAAAATAAATAAATCTTTAAAAAATAAAGATGTTTATTTAAATTAATGTTTAATTATTTCATTGCTACAATGATACTTAATGGTCATTCTGCTGCAGATGCCTATTGATATTTGGTAAATGCATGGGAAGAAGAAAATATTGTCAAAAAGAAAAGAGTTAGACAAATTGCTGCGATATTCTGCGCAGGTAGCTTAAAGTTCAAAGGAATTGAGGGCTCAGGAAAACAAATATCAGTTATCCTTGATCAGAACATCAGTTTGATTAAAATTTTGGATGATGAAGACAATACTGTGCCTTAGTCAAATTTGGTCAGCCTAACAAATATCAATAGAAGGTCAATTTAACGAATTCTCCATGACCATTTGGATTTAAAATCAGTAACAGGCAAATGGGTACCAAATGTTCTAACAAGTGAACACAGAAAATATCCGCTAGTCTTTCTAAGATCATTTCTCAGGTGCTCTCAAAGCGAAATGCGAATAGAAATTTTCCTCATGTCAATAATAAGAGGAAGTGTGTATCTTTGAATGGACCAGATGACTCTTCACAGATCATGATTCCACGAAGAAACAATGTGACGAAAAAGTTTCATTTGAATATGATGTGCAACTTTGATGGTGCATTTTACTTTGAATTACTAGAAGATGGTCAAACCATCGATGATAAGAGATACATTGAATTTGTCATAAATGCGTTATACCATTTGAAGCTAAGACTAGGTGATAGACAAAAAACGATAATGCTCCTACCCATAGATGCCTCAAAAATTCTAACTTCTTCAAAAATGCCAACATTAGATTATTAAAGCAACCTACTTACTCACCTGATCTCAATCTGCACATGTAAATGATTCTGTTCGATAACCTTTCATCACTGTAAAATTTCTGAGATTTTTGATCAAAAAATTGTACATTTATTTTACACAATCTTTTCTTAAAAAATAATTTATGTTATTCAGTGCAACATTGGAATTATGCAGAGATCTTCAGGGTGGACAATATTAAAGATGATCCAAGGCTCTGAATACTTGGACTTAAAACCAACGAGACCAGTATGGTGGGATCATTATAGCAAGTTGGAATGTGAAAATTTCATGATGCTAACCACTGTATTGTTAGACTCATGTAGACATGAAGCATTTTCCGTTGGTTGAAGAGATCATCCTGTATTTCAGATTAAATAAATTGCTATAATTAATGTAGGAGTTTATGGTCACCAAGAGACAAAACGTTTCTACCAGGTCAGCTCTTTGTTGCAGCAGTGGTGAACATTTAAGAATGCGCTGTCCATTGAAGAATGTATGTAGGAAGCGTGGACATAGTTTCCGGTCTAATTCATATTTAAAAGAGTCCAAAGGTGCAACGTAAAGCAGTATCGTGTATTCATGAAGAGATTGACCGGATTTATCAAGTTAAAAAAATACAAGGCAAAACCTACGATGATCAAAAAAATTATAGACTCCATTGCTCACATTTTTTCTCTGGAGTCCAGCTAGTAACTGTGAATAGAAATGGAAATATAAAGGATGTACTGATGTTTAAGATTACTGATGAAGCTGGGTGAAGATAGATGGACAGAATTTTGATTTTTTATGGGATTCTGGTGTTTCGATTATTGTGCTGTGTGAATGCTGGAAAACGATAGGAAGCCTGAGACTATCTTCAAGTAAACCTTTTCTGGGTGGTGTCTTCTCGACAAGAGTAGAAAGGAAGTTGAGTAGTTTTAAGCGAGAATTAGCTCGAACGGAAAGGAATGTGGAGAATCTATGATTGTCATAAAAAATATGTCCAAGTTTTATTGGGGGTGTTGACTTAATCAATTATGTGAGATCAGCAACATTGAAGCAAGTATTTTAGGGAAAAAATTTCAGATGAAAATCGAATAAATTACATGAAAGAATTTTTTAAAAATGAAGGTATTATAAAGGTACGCAATATATTTCGTTAATTCGGGAACATTTTAATGACAACGACTTCTGACATTGGACAAAAACCCTTGTTTAACCACGATATCATAGTGACAAGCTAATTTGCAACAATCAAAAAGTCAACCGATGGGTTTAGAAACAAAAATTGATGAAATGGCATTGCAGCTTTTTGCAACCAGAATGATTTCAAAATACAAAAGCCCTTGGATTTCTCTACTGGTTGTAGTTAGAAAGAAAGATGGCTCAATCCGGATGTGGGTGGATTTCAGGAGAGTGAATACCTTCACTTTCGAATTCGCTTTTCAGATGCTCGATATACAAATATTGCTTGACTGACAGACTGGTTCAAAATATTTTATGTCCATGGAATTATCAGAAGCATACTACCAAGTTCATTATCAGTGGAATCAAGGTTGATAACAGCTTTCAGTACTAAAAAGGACAGTTTTGCCATAATCAAATGCCTTTAATCGGGCAAAGCACCACCCATCTTTTAGAAGCCCTTGCATAAGCTGTTGGATGGCTTAATATTGAAATGATGTTTTGGTGTATCTTGATGACAATTTGATTTACAGTCCTTTGTAGAAGGGACTTTGTGAGATTTTGGTAGAACTTGGAAAAATAGCTAAAGCACGTTTGAAATTGAATCCAAGGAGATTGTAAGTTTCAACAATATGATTTGGTCTTCCTGTGTCACACAGTTAACGTCGACAGAATCCGAACAAACAAAAAAATATTGAGAGTCTTACCTCCTGGTTGTAAATCTCAATTGAGATATTCTCTGGGAATAGCAGATTATTATAGACATTTTTATTTCTTCTCAACTAAGAATATCTCAACTTAGTCAAAATAATAAGGTACATGTTAAATTCGTACTTGAATCATAAAGTAACTAAGAAGATCTCCCATACCGGTCATACCTATTTACTCATAATAAAGTTTGATTTAAAGTTGTTGAAATAAGAAAATTATTTCAAGTTTTTGAGTAATATTGATTAATTATTTGATTTTTATTAAGCGGACCTCAACGTCGATTGTTAATTTTGTGTTAAGAATACATTAATTAAACTTAATAACAAAATATTGGTTAATAGTTTTATTCGTAAAATTACAGATATTTTCTTATGAAGTATAAGTCCATATTTATGCATTAATTAGTATTTCTTTAAAAAGCATTAGAAGAATATTACAAAAATACATTTTAATTTGTTTAAATATATGCTTTTTAACCGGAAATTTGAAGTTTGAAAGATAAAAGATTTTAATTGATTTAATAATTTTATATAATGATAAATCAGTTTTCTAAAGGTGATTTAGTTATTGGTAAATTGGGAACAAATCCATGGTGGCCTGGAAAAGTTGCTAATTGTCCAAAAACAAATAAGTGTTTTAAAGAAGTTGATAGCAAATATCACGTTTTTGTTCAATTCTTTGAAATTAATACTCAGTCATGGATAGAGATAGGGCATATATTAAATTATACATCAAGAAAAGATATGGAACTTTATTTAGGTCAAGCTCAGGTAACTAGCTTAAACTCAAAATATTTGAATCACGTTCCGCAAGCAATGGTTGAATTATATAACAATTCCTGGAAAACTTACCATAGGTTACAACTGGAAAAAATAAAATATTCAGAAAAAGGTTCCCAGGAGACCAAGCATGCTATGGAGAAAATTTTTTCTACATCTCAAGTGAATACTAATTGTAAGCCATATCCTTGCGAAATATGCTTGAAAAGGAAAATTGATTTTAAATATCTTCAACTAAACAAAGGTCTTTTAATTATGAATTCAGGAGAAAGAAGTAAACCATTCTTTTAGTTTTCAAAATTTACCATTAATCTAGAATTTTATTTCAACAACTTAATGATTGACAGTGTTGTGGATAATGATAAGAAGTGCAATAATTTTTGTACTTGGAAGTATCATTCAAGATGTGTGAATAATGAAAACGGTATAATGTTATTTTTAGAATAGTATCTCTTGTTTTAAGATAATTTATTCTCAGAAAAATCAATAATATTGTTGTGTAATATTTTTAAAATAAATTCAATTATGTAATTTATATTTCTGTTTAAAAACATTGTTAGGTTATGCAAAAATAATTAAATACTAAAATACTTTTTAAGAGGATTGAACTGATACAGAACCGAAATTCCTTCATTTATAAAGTGTGCTTATAATCGTAATTTTTTCCGACCCCTGTTTCATTTTAAGTTATTGAAGGTTTCCTTGCAGTCGTCACATAATTTTATTTCAAACTGATGAAAATTTGGTGTTCCTGTGAAAAAGGATCCATGAATTTCAAGACTTTTGTACTATTTATCTATCTTTTACCTTCGAATTTCGGTTAAGTGTCGAATTACTGTTGAATGATCAACTAAAAGTTACCAAGCACCGACTTGAAAAAAATTGAAAATAATGAAATTATTTTTGTGACAACTTAATAAAAACTTTTTCCATTTTTGAATTATAATTTCTCAATAGGAATCAAATTTTTTTTAAAAATATATCTTTTTACCTCTTCCAGATCTGGTCTGTAGCTGTAACAAAAGCGTTTGGTTTTGTAGTATTTGTGACGAGCTCATCTTAGTCAATCAGCTATTCGTCTGTGACGTAGGTGGTTTAATCGCTAAAGCTAATCGATCTTTTAGTTTAACATTTGAATAGAAACATGAATGTATGCGACCCTATCACAGATCGTGCTTGAGCTGGTACTTTGTCACAAGTCCTGATATGACACAATGTCCTCTTCACCATTGTATCAACTGTAGTCTTGACTACATGGTCCCCAGAGAAGAAAGCTGTGACAGCACTCTTGTCAGTTGTGTCAAGTGAATTTCATGGTGAATCTTTTAAATTGATTGATTGTCTATTTATTAACACAGATGCAAAATTGCATTTCACAACGATATTGATTGCTTGCCAGCAAAATATATGCAAATCACCTCAGATCTCATTATCTGCTGTCGACATTTTGTAGAAAGCAATACCCTGCAAACAAATGTATCCGCATTCTGCTTTACTTGTTGCAGAGAAATCAACGGAGCACCGATGGTTATTTTTAATTTATTTTTCATATTGGTCTTTTCACACAAAAACCATTAAATTATTGACATATCCACTTCTGATTCCAGGTGTCTTGTGAGTTTTGCCCCATAACTTATCATAAAAATCACGAATGCTTGTCATCATCGATCGAACTGACACAAAATGACAATTCCTTCATTTGTGAAGGGTGCAGGTATTGGGATAACTTTTTGACCAATCAAAGATTCATTTTGAATTATTGAAGGTTTCCTTATATTCGTCGCAGTTCTTATATCCACCTGATGCTGCCACAGGGAATCGATTTATCGAAAAGTGTTCATGAATGGAAATTTGGAGTTCCTCTGAATAAAGAGACGGATCCAGGAACTTTATTTATAATTCAAGACGAAAATGGTCACCAGTGGACTTCATCGATCGTGCGAACGATATCAGTGAACCTTCAATCACTCCACAATTTGTTGGGTTTCGGTCTTCGTCGTTCTTTGGGTAAGTAGTAAGATTTCATTCGTTCATTAAAAAGTCAATATTAACTGTTTTTTTCTCAGACATGCAGCACGCAATACGCCACATGTCAAAAATTGTTTGCGGATTGTCAGAAAGGATGAAAATGCGTCAGAACTATTATCGTAATGCTTTTGTGCTCCAATATTCAGGTTTATTTCCGGTGACGCAAAATGTATATCAATTTCAAAATGAGGTTTGTGGTTTATGGAGTTTATTTTCACTGTATTGTTCTCATCAGTTATCGAATATTAATTGTGCGGTTGGTATTGATATATCACTAATATCGTCTAAATGACCAAGAACTCGGAGAGACAGTTTATTCATTGATTATTATTGGTTCTGGGAAGGCCTTAGGAATGGCTGAATTTTTCGTGCACGACTGTCCATAACGACTTATTTATGTTAATATTTAAATTAGTTTCTAAATATTTTATTGATTTTTTAACTTACATTTTGAATTCATAAAATAATTCTTTTTCAAAATAGGATTATTAAAATATAGATAATTGACCAAAAGATTATACACGATAAATAAAGCTTATTTTCAGTTTTAGTTTGAGTAAAGGTAATGTCATTATAATATCATTTTTGATTTTGATTATTTTTTTATAGAAAAATTTAAAAAATACAATTTTATTTATCCAACATAAAACTAATAATAAATAAATGATGTTCTTTTTTAGTATAATCAATCGGAACCCGTTGGGAAATGTGCCTGTATAAATTCTTGTACTACAAACCAGTGTAAAAATGTAGCACAAAACATGGAATGCACGCTTTCTACATGCGGGTCAGTGCTCCAATGTCGCAATCGTCGGTTACAGAAACTACAATATCCGCGATTTAAGTTAGTCTTGACCAAAGGCAAGGATCCATTTCTTGAAATGGAAGAAGCCGTGGTCAAAGATGTTCTCGTTATGGAATTAGTGGGGGAAGTGAAGCGAATATCGTCAATAAACGTTGAAGTGCTGAATAATGATGACAACAAGCTGTTGTCGCTGTCAGCGGATTGTGTCCTGGACTGCAATGAGTTCTGCAACTTGTCCCGCTTTGTCCAACATTCTGAGTTCTTCAATCTCCATCCGAAGCGCGTGCTGGTGTCGGGACGTTTAAGGATAGGTAATGACATCTTTTGATTGTTTTTCATTGAAATTGGCTTTCGCGTTTCCTGTACAAAAAACCAGGACTCTTTTCCAGTCGAAGAATCATCCGAGGAGAGACGCTCAAGATGGACTTCAACGAGTTGCTCTCGTTCAAGGCCACAAATGAAAAACGGACTGAGTTCTGCTTCAATTTGACGGCCTGGTCGGAAACAACTTTACCTAAATCGGTTCCCATGGGAGAAGTGCAAGTCATTGATTTATGTGACGAAAGTACGGATTCCAGGGAAGAAACCCCTCAGCTCCGAGAAACTCCACCGTATAATTGGCCTCTGTGTCCCGTTTGTCTGTTGGAAACGTCTTTTGATGTTTACAAATCCAGAATCTTGATTCACTGCCAGAAGTGTTTTACTCTGCTCCATTTCCATTGCGCATGTCAGTCACTTGGTATCAATCAGAAGTCTAAAACTATTTCAAATTCAAAGCTGCTGAATTATGTCTGTTCTTTATGTCTGCCAATGGTGCTGTAAATGTACTTGATATTCCTGACTTTTTTCTTCGGTTTTTAAATTGTGTTGTTTTCTGTCGATTGTGCTCTAAGTATATTAGTTTACGATTTCTGGTTCTGTTTTTGTAAATTGTTTGCTGAAATGTATACAATTGATTTCTATTGATATTTTGTTGTATTTTATTAATTTTTAATAAATATATTATTAATGTAATTGTTTATTCTATTGTTTATTGTTAATTTTATATTTTTTTATAGATTTAGAAATGGAAAGTCGATACATTTAAGTTTCGAAAAAATAAATTACATTTACACATTGAGTTTTAAAAATAAAAGCTTGGTAAAACCAAATTTCATTTTCTTTGATTTTGTAAAATTTTAATTTTTTGTATTTTATTGTGAAGTATTATTTTTTTAAAGTATGACTGGACGAAATAAATAAATCTTGTGTGAAAAAGATATTATTGATGCAATACATAAAATTATACTTTCGTAAAAAATTTATTTGAAGTAATTTAAAAAATAATTTTTAAAGTAAAAATATAACATCATTCACATACATTGAATCATTTACACATTTTCTGTTTCTTTAATAATGTTACATATTAAATGATAATTAATGTTACATATATATTATGGTTCGAAAATCCGATGAGACTCCGGCAGGTGCTTACATATATTTATAAGGGAAGATATAATGACATTGTACTTTTTCTCTGTTGCTAAATTTGTTTTGCTGCTGTCTCTTGGCATTTTACTTTTCAGAGAATAGGAGTCGTATAAATTTAGTTAATTGTATTTCAGTCATATTTGATAATAAACTTGTAAAAAAGATGTAATGATAATATTATTAGAATGATTCCTTAGGTATGATTTTCCTCGAAAGATTTTTGATGTTTTAAATCATATTGAAAACTAATACATTTTCCAATCAAGGAAGAGTTTTTATAACATCCAAGACTAAAGGGATATTCCATGAACAGAAGCATACTGTACAGACTTTTAAGTACATGTCTAAAATTCTTGCAATCTCTAAAGTAAATAAATAATTATTAATATATTTCAATGTATAATATTTATGTTCTGGACGTCAGAGAAAAGTAAATTGTGAAGAAATGATACGGAAATTTTTGGATCCACTGTGTTATGTAAAGAATTAGAGATCCATTTAATTTAGCAGAATTAATATAAGTTTTCTGTGGTTTAACGTACTACTTCAGCGTTACTTCTTTTCTATTACTCAGTGTCCATACTTCCCGGAAACTTTTTGGATGACCTATTATTTACTGATTATTCAAATGACAGTGTATTTTCTATATAAATACAAACCATTAAAAACTATAAGCACTAGTGTCATGTATAACATAAAAACTGTGAACCTTTTGCTTTTTGGTAATTTATATTGAAGGAGACTGTCCTAAAAATCTCTAAAAAATCTAATATAAAAGATCCAATAAGTCTTTGTAAGAAAGTTTGAGTTTCATCCACGGAAAGGTCTGAAAGTGGAACGTTGTGATTAAACTTGTTACTTATATTAAAAATAAAAAAGATTGTAGATTTTCCTTGTCTAAAAAATTGTATTTTTAGTCAAAACATTATGAAATTTCACACGTTTTAAAGAAATGTAACCGTTTTAAAAATTTAACTGAGTGTAATAATCATAAACTAAAATATTATGAATATAAAATAAACTGAGATTAATTTTTCAATAAACATAAACAGACTTAGAAAATTATCACTGTTATTAAGTGTACAGCTATGACTCCGGCATTTTTAATAAACAAACAGATATTTATTACAAATTTTATTTAAAAACATTTATTGAAAATATGTTCCATTGGAAGCTACAACCTTTCTCCACTTTTCAGGTAACGAATGAATTCCATGAAAGAAAAACTCTGGCTCTTTTGATGAAATTCAGCTGTCAATCCAACTTTGGAAGTCTTCAAGGGAACTGAACCGCTCTCCGGAAAGTGCTGATTGCAAAGAGCAGAACAAATGGTAATTCGAGCGATGTCTGGTGAATAGGGCGGGTGAGGTAAGACTTGTACCTTCTAAGTAATTATTTACAACTGAATTAACGTGTAGTCTTGCGTTATCATGTAAAATTATCTTTTCGTGTCTAGTCACCCAATCCGGTCGTTTGTCATTCAAAGCTTGCTTCAAACGAATTAATTGTGATCGATAAAGTTTACCAGTTAGTGTTTGAGAAGATTTTAAAAATTCATAATAGACCATTCCTTTCTGATCTCACCAGATACACAACATAACTTTCAAACCGCGCACATTTTGTTTCGTATTGATGAACCGGGTTCACCTGGCATCACCCAAGCTGCTTTGCGTATTGGATTGTCATAACGAATCCATTTTTTGTCTCCTGTGATAATTCGATTCAAAAAAGTATTTTGTTATCTCTGAAGAAGGAAATCAAAAATTGTTTTTCGCCGTTCAATGCATCTTTCTGTCAATTCATGTAGTATCCAAATTCCTAATTTTCGAATAATTCCTAAAGCTGCTAGATGTTTTGAAATGCATTGCGACAACCAGATCAGATTGTGTTTGGAATGGGTCTTTGTCCAACAGGATTCTCAAATCTCTATCTTCACATTGTTTTCCTCATGCTCCATGTCGTTCGTATCATATTGGCCATTTCTAAAACGGCAAAACCAATCTTTACGTGTGGTCCTCGAAGGAGCATGTTCTCCATAGGTATCTCAAAGCAAGCGGTAGGTTTCTGCTGCAGTTTTCTTGGCAATAAAGTAATGTATAAGTACTTGCCACAGTCAAATAATAAAATATAAATACAGTCAAATATATACAATATCCGCGGAAAGTTTAGGAACACCTATAGAAAACAAAGAAAATTAAAACAAGTACATATTTCATAACATTTATTTAAAA
>JBBMKC010236986.1:0-11146 GCA_037834085.1 Bipalium vagum | reverse complement strand
CCAGACCTGGCGCCGAGTGATTTTCATTTGTTCCATTCAATGGCACATTTCTTTAAAGGACGGTGCTTTAAATCGATGTGGAAAATGGTTGTCTCGGATTTTTTGCTTCCAAGGACGCTGCATGGTATAACAGAGGAATAAATTGTCTGGCCGAACGATGGTTAAAAACATTAAAATACATTGGTTTATATTTTGATGAATAAATGTTTGATAATTTTTATTTTTTGTCTTTCATTATGAAATCTTAAAAAACGTGAGTTATTATGACTCACCCTAATATTACGCATCTTTCCAACCTATGGAATGTTATCTTTATAACTATTATTCATTATCTTTGAATTTTCAAAGTACACTTCGAAACATTTTGAACAATATCCATTGAACTTTTATGAATTTTTCCAAGTCCATTTTTTTTCAAGAATCTCTTTCTATTATTATTATTATTATTATTGATATTATTATTATTATTATTATTATTAATATTATTATTAATTAACGTTAATTATGTTAAACGTTTTTAGCGCGTTTTGTAAATCATGGACATTTTAAAAGGAAATGTCTTTAGTGAAACCAATTTACTGAAATAAATTATTTGAAAGGCAAAAATATCACTCTAAAAGGGCATTGCTGTTTTTAAAATTAAAAATTTCCACTTACCTTTGCAGTAATGTGTAGCGAAACCGTAAAAAATTATTACGAGAGTATTAAGTTAGATTTTTTTTTAAAATATTGGTTTATTTTAAAATTTTTTGAACATTCTTCAATTACCCATGGAAATAGTTCACATTGTTTTGGACAATTGGCACTGGAAAGTGTTGCAGTTCCAGGGATGTTGCCAAAATCGACCCGCAGTCAGCTGGAGATATATTTTTGTAGTAGATTTTTTAAAATTTTTAGTAACTGTTAGCATATCTAATGATGATATCAGAACATTTTTCTATTATTAAAATTATTATTTTTAATATTAAAATTATTGTTATTATTTAGAGTATTAAAATTTTTATAATTATCATTATTATTATTAACCGATAATTTTATTGAACGATATTTTTCTCCATATTTTTTTATCACAAAATAATGTCGGCAACGTGTTAAAATTATATCCTTAGCAAAACCTTAACTCCAATGCCTTTAATAATGCTTTCTCAAAGATCTGGTCATACCTTGATTTTGGTGTTCATTTCTACGTTAACTTAAATGAAAGATGATAAAACATTTTTTTTTCCTATTTTTAAAGGAGTTGACATTATGTAGACGTATAAAGGTGTACAATGCAGTTCAATCTAGTACCTTTCCCTCACGCTTCGATTTTAGATTGTCACGTTGAATGCATTCATCAGTGTTCAGTTTAAAAAGGTTCACTTTTCTTTAAATTTAGGTGTAGAAGTTATTGATTTTTGACTAATTTTTATTATTCTCATCCTTTTGTCTTATTTTCTTCTTTTATAATTCTGATAGTCATAAATAAACATGTGTTGTATTATATTATTGACAGGAACCCTTTCCTGTTTAGACAAACTTGTTTTCATCGAAAGTCATTTAGTCCAGTTGACATCGAGACTTTGGCATGGTAAGACTGTGAGGAAGTCTCTCTTTGATATTTCTGATATGAGCGACAAAGAATGTAGTCAATCAAATATCACTATTATATATTATATATTTATAAAAATTTTATTTATATATTTATATATATTGTTATTTATTCATTTTTTTAATATTTATTTCTTTTTCTTTTGCTTAATTTCAAAGCATGATTATTTATGTTACTTAAAGAATAAAAATCATTTCAAAATAACAAAAAATATCAAATTATGCTAAATACAGAAAATAATAATAATAATATAATCCTTAAAATCAGTATTGTTATTTTTAATATTATTATATTATTAATTAATTATTATTATTATTATTTAAAAGACAAGCGAATTCATTCCTTTACTCAATTTATTATGAAAACATGAAGTGACACAAAGAAAAAACACTGATTGCTTTAATTGTTTTTTATTACAAGAAAAAAGTATTTGTTAACCACATCTCCTCAATTAAATCGAGATCATATGCCATTTTTCCTGTATGATTCAGGTAAGGAGCTGTCGGTATAAATCGAAAGGACGCAGGACATTTTACGTGAGACCAAGAAGTAAAACAATTTGCAAAAAGAAAACTCAAAACATCTGAAGACATAAAATTATTATCTAAATGTCAAATAAATAGGTTAACCGTATAGCACAATCCATTTCCGATGGAGATATGAATTCTTTATAACAGTCTCTTTGGTTGTCATCATTGAAAATGTTTAAAAAGCTTTGCATAAAGTTTTGATTGAATTTCTTTTTTAATTATCTTATCGCGCACACAAATCGATTTGCGTTCCAGTGAGCAATCTCCATCCCATAAACCATATTCATAATTAAAAAAGCCACAATCACGGTGTTCTCCATCAGGTGATATTTTACCCCATATTCCGATATCTTTTATTTCACTTCCGTCTGATTTTATCCATTCAGTCTTTGTCTTTTTTCTCTCATTCCAGTGATCATTGATGCCTGTGTATTACGAAAAATTTTTATTTAAACCAGATCGAATATTTCGTATTTCATTTAAAAGAGCCAGTCGACTGTTTTGCTTAGCACACATTTTCCACGCCTCACAAAAATTAAGATCCGTAATATTTACTAACATGCAAGTGCCGTTGAACACAGAAAACGGTTCTAGGCACAATAAATGAACTTTGAGATAACAGTAGGACTAGAAAGAAAGAAATAAAGTGAAATGAGACCAATGAACAGACAAAGAAATTTTTTATTTGCTAAAAACCAGGACATTTAGCAAAGCAATGTCAAGCTAGGAAATTAAAGTTAGGTCCAGGTCCAGGAAGAGATCAAAGAAGAAATACAGATATAGTCTGCAGAATTTGTAATGAAACAGAACATATTGTTTGAATAGCTGTAAATAATAATAAGAAGAATTGAAGGAAATATTTTTATTTATTATTTTTTGTGTAAAGTATGAAGAGGTCAGCTAAACACAAGTTTAGAATTAATTTTGACTTGACTTAATTTTTTTAAAATGAAGGAAAATAATTTAATAAATGTAAGATAAAAATATTTTCAATTCGGTATTCGAGCAAAATTTTTTTAGTCTTCAGTGATCCGCATTAGCTGAACTCAACTATCTTAAAATTCAATTGACAATAAAATTATTTATATATTATTAATTCATTAAGCATATACCAAAGTAAAAAGAGAGTTATTATAAGAAAATTGTATGGTTATAGAAAGTTTGTACCACATATTTTATAGCAGAAATAGAAAATTTTATTTTTTTACTCCAAATGTCTCAAATATTTCGACGTTCTCTTCAATTTTAATTAAATTCTCAACTGATACGGTTGAATGCCTAATATCATATCAGCTGCTTTCTCATTGACCACTTAGTTTCAGTTTCGTCTAATTAATGCTTTTTTAACAATTGTTCATTCTATCAATTTAAAACGGAGTCAAACTTAAAAATAATTAAGAATTCAAGTCTTTATATAAATGTATTATGCTGAATTGAAAGTGACACAAAAAAGCAGAAGAATAATCAGGAAAATAATTGCGTTGGTAATATTCCTTCAGTTCATTTAATAAATAATTATCACAAATACGCTTTACTCAATGAAATCGAAGCCATTCGCCATCGATTTTATATGGCTTTGGCAATGAGCTGTCAGCATAAATTGACAAGACGCATGAAAGTTAACGCGACTCCAAAAAATAAAATGACATAAAAAGAAGTCTCGAAACATCTAAAAGGAGATAAGTAATTAAGAAAATAAAAATTTAAATAAAATACACCTTAAAGCACAATCAATTTTTGATGGAGATCCATATTCTTTATAACATGCTCTTTCATTTTCTTGATTAAAAATATTCAAAATGCTTTTCTTAAATAATTTTGAGGAGATTCTTTCTTTTATTTTGCTCTTATATATCCAAATAGACTACCACCATCCCGCATACCAAGTTTTTAATTGAATGCACTGGTATCACTATTTCCATATGGTGCCAACTTAAACCACAGTTTAATGTTCTTCATCTCACTTCCATCTGCTTCCATCCATCCAGTCTTAGACTTATTTCTCTCATTCCAGATATCATTGATGCCAGTGAAATAATAGGATTTATCATCTAAGCTGGATAGAATAATTATTACCTTGCTTGAAAGAGCCAAATGACCGTTTATCTCCGTACACATTTCCCAAGCCTGACAAAAAATACCTTCTATTCAATTAAGAAACATGCAACAGTTATTGAATAAAGAAAATGGTTCTAGACACAAAAGATGCACTTTATAAAATATATGGAATAGATAAACGAAAATTTGAAACCAGTCCATGACAAAATGAATTCAATCAATGAAATTTAATTAATGTCATTTATGATATACTCCACTGACCAACCAATCAAATAGATATAAGTTTACACTTTGAGGTTGGCGAAAATTTTAGATGTTTATATTTTAAATATTTTTTTTCAGGAAGTCTTAACAGTTATCGAAAAAATGATTAATAATTCTTGAGATAAATCTGGACATTTGCTTCTGTGTGCGAAATTTTAAATTTGAGTTTATTTCCCGGTTGGATAGGCAAACCAATTACCAGTTTCTGTCAATGAAATAAATAAAATATAAAATCAACTTTTACTTTAATATTTAATAAATACCGAATAAGGTTTGTTTTATTTATTTGTGTTTAAAAATAATCAAGGTTTATCAAATCATTTAAGAAGTAAAAATCATGCATCGCATTCAAAAAAAATAATAAAAACTCGATTTAACTTAAATGTTTTAAGTTTTACTCAAATTTTTTCTTATTTTCTAAATATTCAATCATTTACAATGCAAATTCATTTAGTTTCTACTTACTTAACTCCTCAAAATGATTTCAGAGATTATAGTATTGCAAATCATCCAAGAACTGTGACAAAACAAAAGGATATAAAAGATAATCTAAATGAAATATTTTTTTAATTTAAAAAAAGATTAATATTGTTTTATTTGGTCTATACTAGCTTCAATATTTATTTATTATTTATAATTGAAAGAAATGCAGAATTTCCACATAATTATTATTAAAATATTCAAAATTTAAATTTAGAAAATATTTCTTTTTCAATAAACTTAAAAGATATAAAAATATTTAATAAACAAAATCCTTTTATAAAAGTAAATGTTTTCGAAATTAATAAAAAATTGAACTAAAACAAATACACATTGAACATATGTATTCAAAATCAACTACAAAAAAATAAAATATACAAAAATAAAATAAAATATTGTAAAGAAGAATCATATGATAAATTATTATTTTTTGAAAAAGGAATTCGAGATGGAGTAAATTCTGTTTTAGGAAATGTAAAAGTTGTTTGTAATAACAAAAAATTAAATCATAATTAAAATCTCAATAGAAAAATTCTTAATAAAGAAGAACTATACTAAATACTAAATAAATTGAGAATGAGAAAAAATAATGAAATTAAAACTTTAGATTTATCAAATTATTTAAGAGAAAACTATTTATTATTTTTTGATGCAAAAAGTTTAGATCCTTCCACAATTATAGATGAATTTTCAACAGTAGAAATGAACTGGGTTGTTTCAGAAGGTGAGTTAATTAATTTTAATGAAGATGAATGTCCAATTATTTTATAGTATAAAAAAAATTATATCTAGGTTTTGTTAATGAAGTAAATTTAGAATACCAAAAGAAATTAAAGTATATTTTGGACAATCCATATGATATCCATAAAATGATGGATATATAATAAAGCATACACTTAACGAAGACATGAACCTTAATGTCATTCATCAAGAAACACGATAAATAGGTAGTTTGGTCAGAAGTATTTTACAGAAGAAAAACTTGAAAATTTAAGTAGTAATAATATTATATAATTATTATATAAAATTAATAAGTTATAAGTTTTTTTGAAGATTATTATATTGTATATTTTGATATATTATGTGCATAGCACACATCCTATAATATTTTCTTATTGATATAATTAATAGTTATTATGAAAGAATTTAAATTATATAGTATTCAAAAACTGGTCAAAGAACATGGTGTCTTTTCAAAAGTCATCTTTCGGTTGAAAAGCAGTATGTTTTAACTAATCATGTGATCGTTAGTGGTGCATGACTATAAAAACATATTTTGAAAATCATGAGAACTCTTTTGGTAGTTTATGTTATTTACATCGATATTTTAAAAACAATTACTACTCATGTACATCAAATAAAGAATGAGCTTTCCCATCAACAAATTCATCTAAAATTACTTATCTAATTGACTATTTTTATGAATTAAAAAAATAATGGACTCTGACAAATTTATTGGTTTATTAAGTAGTTATTTTACTCATCATAAATCTAACGATTCTTATGTCCACAATATAATCTACCGTATGGCTCACGACAAAATCCGCTGCAGCAATACTGGCATACTTGTCCTTCTTTAAGTATAGTTCCAGTCTCATAAACTTAACCAAAACATAATAATATACTTAATTAATACTTATACTTATTTAATTTGGTTACATCTAGACGAATCAACGAATAATACCAAATTGGTTATCAAAATTAACGAGAAAAGTAAATTCTACAACCAAATATATGGTCATTTTACAAAATATGTTTATCTCTTACTGTTTTCTTCATTTCTAATAATTCTCTGAAATAAAACTTATTTGAAAAGCTTTCTTTTATGATATTTTCCAAGTAATATGTTTGCATAATTAATTCCTCCTTAAGGAAATCTGCAGTAGAGAAAACAATAAAATAAATACATTTCATAAATTAAATGCCAAATCACACATATTTTCTGTTACTTTTTGAGTATTTCTTCACACAAAATTTAGAATAAATATTCATTACTAATTTACATATATATAAATAATTTAAGATAAAATATTGATTCGTTTCAGATTAGTTTTGGTCAATTTTTTTAGTCACTTTGTCACAAATCAATATCACTGTGCCTAAAATATTAACATGAATATTGCTTACAAATTATTTTATATGACTTCATTTACAATAGTTTTTCTATATTTTAAAAGTTATGTTTACTTAAATAATTTTTTGACTTTTTTGAAAGAAACTGAGTTAATAAATTTTTAATTTTAGAAATATTTATTTATTAAAACATGATATATGTTATTTTATACATCAAGTTACATGGTAGATAAATCAATATATATTATTTATATAAATAATAGTAAAAAGAATTTATTAAATGTTTGATAGACTTAATTGAAAATTATCAAACAAACCTTAGATTTTATTTATTTCATTGAGAGAAGATTACAATTGGTCTGTCTATTAAACAGGGCAATCATTTCAAATATTGCATATTGCACACCAAATTTAATGTGAAAATTCAAAGTAACACTGTGCAGATTTTATCGCCTTTTGGAAATTCAGAAAATACAGAACGGATAAGAAGTTAGTTAATTCCATTTATATTTTAGTTTCCATATTTCTGTATTTTCATGAAAAAATTAAGAATATGTCATTATTGTTATTAGACAAAAATAGAACTTTTGTTATAAGTTTTTTAATAATTCGATATGAAGGGAGAATAAATTCGATTAGAAAAAAAATAAAAATATTTTCTGTTTTAACTGTTCCAAGGAAGGCAGTGAGTAAAATTGTCCAAAAATTTTCTCCGACCTTAGTGTTCTAAGCACTGTTATTTTTTACTTGCCTTGTTATTAATCTTACTATAGACAGCCTTTAATATTTAACATATCAAATTTAATCTGAATCCAACTATTAAGTGGTGCATATAACAACAATCCGTAAAGTAATAACTTGCTTATTTATATCACAATAGCTCAAAAAAATCTCATTGACAATAATAACACAAAATCATCAATGTAAACAAAGGATAATACCTAATGAAACATTTTTTGAGAATATCATGTGTAAGACATTTTTTAATAATAAAATGGATTCACCTTCACTTATTCTTTAACTATTAATGATAATCAATTTCATAGATATGTTCAAGCTACACTTAAACATCAAAATGCTTATGATCATCATATATTTATTATTAATATAATATTGTGCAAAAGACGACTAGATTACAAAGCAAGACAACTTTGATAGATGACTCAAAAAAGGTAAATCAATAGTGGATCATGCATTTGATGATCAAAATTTAGAAATAAAAAGTTTCCTGATGACGCAAATCAAATAAAATTTACCTAAAATGTTTCTGTTCTAATTTTTTAGCCAAAAATTGTAAAGAAGAGGTCAGATTGATCACAGAATTAGTTGGTATTGATCTTAAGTATATGGCGTATATAGATATAATATGATGTCTCAAAGATGAAACATCATTAAATTTGGTTACGGTAAAGTAAGCATTACACGCTAATGATAAGATAGAAGAACATAGAAATCCTTTACATTAATTCACTCTTTAATCTGAGATTATTACTGGAGTAAAATGAATACACAAAGATCTTAAGATTTGTTGAAATACAAAACATCGTACACAACCCTTTGAACATGTCGTCGATAGGATTATTGAGGGTATAATTATTTTTTTACTTTTTTGTTTAGAACTTATATTTAATTATATGAACATTTTGAGACATTTAACTTTAAAGATTTTGTGGTTGCGGTCGTAATTGTGATAATTGAAATAGTGTTATTCATTTGAATAACTGAAGATTTCAAATAATAAAGAAATGCGTTTAAAAATATGAAAAGAGAAGATACAAATAATTTCATGGAATTTTACAATTTGGAATTTCAGAAATTTGAATTTTAGAAGTTTGAATTTTATAAATTTAATGAAATTTTTAGAATTTAAAGTATAATTTTGAGAATATCTGAAGAATATTTCCCAGATTTCACAAGTGTTACTGTTGAAGTTTTCATTGATTTTATTTCTCTTCTACTTTTATCAATCTACAATTATTGAAGGATAACAATTTTAATATCAACTCCCAAAACAAAATCTCAATAATCTTTGTTTTTTCATGTTCTTTTCTACGCTAAAGTATTTTTCCCGCTTCACCTGCACTCAAAAAACAATTGAAGTCGATATAATCTAATATTTTATTCAAGTATGATTGGCATAAAAACTAAATTAGTAATTGATTATTATTATTTATAATCAATTTCGGTTTATATATATTCTAATCAATAAATATATTTTTGATTATTCAGTTGAATTTTTTAAAAGATCAATAATTAATACTTTTGTTTTATTTTTCAAGGTCAAATCTATTTAGATTAAGAATAATTATATATATATATATAGTCTTGTGAACAATAATTTTTTATTTTTTAAATAAACGCCATTTAGCGAATTTTTACGAAAACACAATATTACAAGAACTCAATGACAAATTGTGCCTAACATAAAATTGCAAAATTTATTGATGAGTTATTAAAACCATTATTGGAAGTCGAATATGAAGTGAAAGATAGTTTTGAATTCTGTAATTTCATAAACAATTATGTAAGAGTCTCTGAAAAAGACCATATGGTATCATTTGATGTATGTAGCTTATTTACAAATGTGCCTATTGTGGAAACTATTGATATGTGTATTTCTCTTTGGAAGGAAAAAGGTAATAAATACATCATGGATGAAGTGAGTATGAGACAATTATTAGAGTTCAGTACAAAAGATATTTCATTTTTATTCAATAAAGAAAGGTACACGCAAAAAGATGGAGTTGCTATGGGATCACCATTGGGACCAACATTGGCTTCTTTATTTTTGGAGAGCTTAGAAAAGAAAATAAATGACTTCAGTGGAAATAAACGATTAGTGTATAAACGGTATGTAGACGATGTGTTCCTAATATTCAAGATGGAAAAGGAAATATACCCATTCCTTGAATACATGAATAATGGTGTTATATAAACTATACAATTTTTTCTTCAAGCAGAAATGTTACAAAATCTTGAGTTTTTGAATTCTGAAACTGTCCATAACGTGGCAGTAACTAACATGACGATAAACGCATCAATGGAACTTTTGCGCGAAGCACTACAGCCTGGAATTTTCAGGAAAGGTGACGACATCGAAAAACTTAGTAAAAGTTGCACCAAATATTTTGAGTGTATTGGTATAAAGAAAAAAGAAAAATGTCTGTTAGTGGTAGGCTTAATTGATTGGGAGCTAAGGAAAGCCTGTGAGTACCAAGATGGATCTTTAGATTATGAAGACCATCTAAGAAAGGCATTTCTGAGAAAGACAACTTTAATGAGGGCTTTGAAGAGGCAATAAAGTACAAAAGGAAAGATGAGAATATCTTTTTGTACAAAAAGAAGATCGAAGGATTAGTCAATAAAATTTTGACGCATACACTGGACAAGGTACAATTAACAAAGAAGATCATTGTTAATAGCTGCCGAAATTTAAGAATTCAGACGAAAATTAAAGGGAGCAAATTAGGAAATTCAGGTGATATATTTAAGGTAATTAAAGCAAATGATGAATTAAAGAATAATCTGAGCGAGACGGACAACATCAATGTAGTTCGGAGATACAGTGATGTTTTTAAAAGGCCAGGCATTAAAAACGTGGACAGTAAGCGATCACGATTTCAGAATTTTATTTCACAGAGTCAGAAATGAGGTCTTGCTGGTCTTATCAAAAAGTACGTCACTTTATTCGAAGATGTCCGGAATAAAAAAGAAATCGTGTTACGCATGTGGATCTGATCAGGAAATGTGATAGGAATGGGCACCTTTCAGAGGAATGTTATACAAATTTGAGACAGAAACCTTACAGACCAGGAAATGACACCGTATTATATAACGGCAGAAGCAATGCAAACAGAAGATATGATGGAAACAACGGGTTTTCAAACTGTGGTAGAAGGACAGAAGGAAATAATGGATATCACAGAGCAAACAACACCGGGTACGTAAATGCATTGTAGAAGACTTTGTAGCAAGAGGGGACAAAGTATACTATTTTAATAAGGAAAAAACAGTTACAGAGATGAAGCCTCAACAGTAACATCCGAAGTCAAGTTGATTGGATCTCTATACCTGTTCAGAGAGCAATATTTATATTTATAATAGACGCAGTTTTATCAATATTTTAAAAGATGAAGAGATAGTTGATAGA
>JBBMKC010236975.1:0-11147 GCA_037834085.1 Bipalium vagum | reverse complement strand
ATACGTCTTCCGAAACGAAACTGAAGCTTGAAGAGCTAGAGATTGAAGTTCTCCCACATCCAGCTTACAGCCCAGACTTGGCGCCGAGTGATTTTCATTTGTTCCGTTCAATGGCACATTTCTTTAAAGGACGGTGCTTTAAATTGATTGATGATGTGGAAAATGGTTGTCTCGAATTTTTTGCTTCCAAGGACGCTGCATGGTATAACAGGAATAAAATGTCTGGCCGAACGATGGTTAAAGACTTTAAAATGCAATGGTTTATATTTTGATAAATAACTTTTTGATAATTTTTATTTTTTGTCTTTCATTATAAAGTCTTCAAAAACGCGAGTTATTATGACTCACCCTAATAAAATTTTTTGTAAAACGTACAGTTTTGCTCGTTCGAATCTCGGTATCTCTCCGGTTAAATTTCAACTCACAGTTATTATAATTTTAATATTTATTGAATTTTATCTTTGTATTTTTAAGTAATGTTATTGGTGTAGCTCAAAAAATAATTAATCGAATAAAATGTAGATTTAGAAGGGTGAGAGTGTGTTAGATCATATCTTTCTACTTATAAAGTCCTCGGTCGGCCTTTATTGTTGGTTTTGAGTGGTAGGGCATCACTTAGGATTCCTTGTAGATGGAGAACATGGTCTTTCTGGCTGCCACCTTTTTTTCAGAGATCATACTCTCTTTTTTAACGGTTTAACTGATAGGAGTTTCGTTTTGATCCTGGTGGTCTCAGTCGATCAGAAATCTGTCCATGACATTTCATCCCTTTGACAGATGTAACTGTGCGCTTAGAGCCGACTGTTGGGGTCCCGCAGTTGTCCCCGGAGGGTCGGTGAATCGTGGTTCACAGAGACTTGCAATTAATTAGAGAATCTTGCTGTGATTGGGACTTACTTTACCAGATCATATCACCAAGGAATGTCTTTCCTTCTCACTTCGTTCGGTATTCCCTTAACGATTTCACTCTGCAGGAATACATCACTATCCAAACCTTTGACATGTTACCAACATATTTATCCATATTTATCCTTAATTTATGAACAAAGAGTAACTGATAAGAAATCCTCGGTGACGTTTTGAATGATGTTCTGCAAATTGTTTGTTCTTCAGAAGCTTAGAGAAGACCAAATCTAATAAATTTTAATAAATAAATTGTTGATCCGGATCTTTTTTGCCAACCCTTCATGTCTTGGATTACTTTGATCGGAGAGACGACTTATTTTCTTATCATACCCTCTTCTTACCTTCAGCATTGTCAACCATGTTCACAGTTTCAATTCATAACATTAAAAATGATTTTAAATTATCAAAAAAATATACTAAAATTAAAAATTAAATATAAAAAATAAATATTATACCTCATATTATGAAAAATAATAATATCAATATAAATAATTATAATAAAAATTATTTTTATAACAAATTTAAAAAATTTTTTTACTTTTATTATTTTATTTTTTATTATTATTTATTTTTATTATTAATTAATTGTTTAAAAATTTATTTAAAACTTTCTAAATTAATAAATTTATGAATTAAATTTTTTTTAAAAAAAAGAAAAAATATTAAAAAAATAAAATATTTTAAAAATATTTTGTAGTGAAATAAACAACAAAACCATTTGTTCTTGATCTCCGTTGAATTGAACGGATATTCAAAAGGCTGATGAGCCAAAATCAATAACAAAATATAAATAATAAAAATTGAATAAAAAATATATATATTCCAGAAAGAATTTATATATTTTATTGGGATCTGCACTGTGTACTTAAAACGGTTTTGTTGATCTGACCTGATCAAAGGAAAAGATCAACAATGGAGACCATATTTCCTGTTCCAAGGATGATTGATTATATAATCTTAATTGTGATTAATTGAAATTTGTTTTAATTATCAATCGAAATATTTCATATTTCCATTGGCTATTGTGAGATGAGCTTGATCTGGTGTGAAATCGATCTGGATTTGATAGACGGAGTGAGAACCTTCAGAGGTTCTCCATCTAGATCCATCGTTTTTACCAATGTCATCAGTGAGATCATTTTCTATGAAAAAAACTAATGAGTTTGTTGACGATGTCAGCCCTGAAAGCGTAGTCCGTTGGTCCTTGACCAGAAGAACACTAGAAATGAACTTGAGTACAATTGAAGAACAATGGTTGATAACCATTGAAACTAACCGTTTCTTTAACGTATCATTATTCTTTTATTTAACCTTTATATTACATTAGTATATTATTATTATTATTATTATTATTGTTATTATTACTACTACTACTATTATTTTTTTATCAGTGATATAAAATTATTATATATATAATTTTATATACTATCAATATTTTATATTGTGGTATGATAATATTATTATTAAAATGAAAAAAGTAAAAATAATCAATAAAATAATAAAAAATCGAAATTCTTTTCGTTTGAAAATATTTTTCAGAAAAAATAAATAAAATTACGAATATGGAAATATTCCATCCCAAATACCGTCTTTGGAAAAGCCATTTATCTCCCTCTGATTGCAAGTCAAAGATAATTCGAAATAATCTTCATGTCATGATATTAAATAAAATATTCTCCCTTTATTTAACTTTCAAGTAAACAGAACCAACATTATATTTCACTAATTTTACTATTCGAAGTAGAAAAAAATAAAATTATGAAAAAATAAAATATCTCTTTTCGTTTTCATTTTTGCTCTCATCAATATTTTCATTCGTAATAATTTACATTTTTCCTCTTTTTATTTTCATTTAAAAATATTTCTTAATTATTATTAAGTGACATAAAATTCAATTTCGGGTAAGATTTTCCTCGGAAAAATTTCTTGGTCAATTAAACTTGATTATTTTTTCATTTTTTGGAATTTTTTAAAAATTATATATATTTATTTGAAATTTTAAAAATATATAAAAATTATAATATAAAAAGCTCATAATAAAAATTAATAAATGCATGCTACTTATAAAGAATAATCGGGATTTTCGAGAAGTTTACTTTTCGTAATTTTATTGAGAGTTCGATTAATTATTGCATAATATTATTAATCAATTGAAATTTCATCACAAGGTCAATGAGTAATCGATCATAATAAAGAATTTATCAAATTGATATAATTATTGATTATTCATCTTTTTTGAAAAATATAAGTGAAAATCATATTACTCATATCACTCATCTAGAAAATCTATCAATCGATTAATTTTTTTTTATTAATAAGAAATTTAAAAAATCAAATAACACCTTTTGATTGTGAGTGCACTCACAAGTTAAGATGGATTTTAAAATAAGAAAAAATAATAGGTATTTGTTTCTGTTATATTACTTCATCAATCTACTTTATTATAGATTGATTACTTCTCAACAATTGCCATATCATTTAGCAGTGATGGGGTGACTTTCACTACACCGATCAAGTATGAAAATCTTATTCCCCAGTTCAACCACACCGACCATTCCATATCCATCAATATTACCGGACAGATTGGGAAATTTGTAAATATGACAATAAATTTTCAATCGCAGTGGTTACTTTTAAGTGAAGTGGTTTTTATCAGTAGTATGTTTTTTTGTCCAGGGATCACGCATTGATCATTGTTCTTTCTAGACCCTGATGAGTCTGCGTTCGTTGAATCCCCCAACTTCAATCATGTTCTAGATATAAGTAATAAAAATTAATTATTTTAATATATTTAATGAACAGTAAAAAATATCAAATCTTATATCATCTTGAAATTTGATTTTTATCAATTGATATTGTCTGTAACCCCCCCCCCCAGAAACGTTTTAATTAACTGGAAAATTTATCAACCGTAAACTTTCCACTTTTAATAATATTTTATCATTTATAAATAATAATGAATTTTAGCCAATTGTAATTAATGAAAAAACTTTATTTAAAAGAAATTTGTTAATTACTTTTTAAAAATATTTATTTGATTCATTAATCTTGATTTTTAAATAAATGATTAATTTATTCATTAAACAACTTTTTTATGACTAAAAATTTTATCTAATCAATATCTTTTCCACTTAATCGTTTTAATTATGACTTAAAAAATATTTTAAAATTTTTTATCACTATAACATAAAACACATTTAATATTGATTTTATAAAGAATAATATATATTTCATAATTAAATCAATAAAGGACGATTTCCGGCGGTATATGATTTTTATATTATATTATATTTTCAAAACTCTAATTTTAGTAACAAGAGTAAAATCTTCACTTTAAACATAACCAGGCTACTTGAAAATTTTTCAGCATGTCGAGGAAATCTCCGTTTATTGTTTAAAAATACCGTGTTTCCCGTATTACAAGCCACCACCTGAATATAAGCCATTATACCAATTATTTAAAGTTTGCAATACAAGCCACTGGTTTATAATAGGGGAAACACGGTAATTTTATTATTCAGTATAATATCCCTTAAGAACACTACAGTCGTTCCAAAGATTTTCAAATTAGTGCTCGATTTTGAAAAAATTTAAAGGCACTAAGCATTTCATTTTTTTGTTTAAATTTATTTATTATCAATATAAATTTGATGCATCACATTCTAATTTTAAATATTGACTAAAAATATTGACATTCCATAAAATGATTGAAATATCAAACTATAAATACTTTGATTCAGTCTTCATTTAACTATAAATAATATATCAGAGAATATGTTGAAGTACATGTACTCTAATTTTACACGATATTACATAAAATCTTAACTGAAAAAATGAATTTGTTCCACTTCATCGATATTATTGGTCACAAATAAACCAAAACTAAAATTTCTAAAATAATTTTTCAAATTGATGAACTCACATTATTCTTAAAAATGATCTAATTAAACAAACCTGGTGTCCTTGTGAAATATGGGTATCTTAAATGCACCGTTAGATTAAATTTGTTTACTATAATTTCCATTCTTAACCATTTTGCAAAGTGAGAGGCATCTTGATCTGTTGATTTCTTCTTTAGATGGACAAGACATGACAAAGTCAACCCACATCACGTCTGATATCATTTACAGAAACTTCAAATCAGACCACGGTACATCGAAACCCATTGAAAAACCAATTAGTATAGAAATAATTTATTTACTTATTATTCTGCTCTGTCTGCTCCTTGGAATCATTACTGCTATTTGCTCATTTTGGATAATAATCAAAAAAAGGCGTTCCCAAAGACGACGAGGTATCAAAAAGCAGGCCATGGCCTTATGTTCTCAAGCATCTTTTATTCCTTATAACAACACAACGAATGTCAAATTCATCACCAATTCCTTATCAACAAGACCAAATTATCCTTCTTTCACTATAGACGTAATAATAATAATCATTTATTTTTTCCCTATAAATACGTTAACAGGGAAGGAACTATCCAAATGAAACCCTAAGAAACAACCATATAAGTGGAGGATGCACGGCTCAAACTTCTAAAATTGACCAAAACTGCTTCTTGAATAAGCAAAGCGCAACAGATTCCAACATTTATACTAGTATAGTAGGATCAGATAATGATAGTGAGTCCTTTGAAGGATCGTCATTTTTTAATGTACTTCAGGTTCTCTAAGTCCTGAATACGCCACTACAAGTATAACCAATGAGACATCTTTGCCGCAACCCAGTTTTGATAACGGCTCATATTTACCCCATCCGATAGAGCCAGTCCGCTCTCAAATAATAAACGATTCATTCATGGATTCCAATGACTGTCCTCCTTTCTACTATCCCCATCTGAACACTATATCGAATCTACAAGATCAATCAAATTTGAACATTTGGAGCTTTAATGGTCAATCTTTTCCCAACAACATCAAAGGAATTAATTTATCTAGTCAGATGTCTTTCAATGATTTCTCCATGGACTTGAGGAAAAAAGCCCAACACAGTCCTCAAGACAATTTTCACAACATTTCAACCATGTTTAGCGGTAGGTTTGTTGATTGTTCTTCTTTTGAGATAGAATTTTTTATATGTATCAAAATAAGCTTATGTATAAAAATGAAGGATATACGACGATTATGCGTAAAAGAATACATGAAACATATTTTTATTTAATCATTCTGGAGAATATTCCATTTTGACTTCAATAACTGCTTCTGCTTTGCTTGGCAGGCCTCAAATTAAGTAAGAGAAAATGTCACGACTTCTGATTGGACTGAACAGTCACTTTTTAGTCTAATACCTTAGATTTAATTTTTCTTTTTTGTTTTACTAGAAATTGAGTTCTTTTAGTCTTTCATGGCGCAAAAGGTAAACAAAGTCTAAATCTGTTCTCTTTCTTAACCATTTGTCTCGAAGATTTTTATGTCTAAACAGTCTTTTAAGTTGTTTTTAATTTATTATTCATTGGTTACAAGGATCATAATTGAAATATGCTCCTCGCTTTCCGACCTTTCTCAAAGTACAGAAAAGTTTGGTGTTTTCTTCGTATGCCTGATTAACATATAAAGTGGTTAGAGAGAGAAAATACGAATAATTTAATTTTTTGTAAAAATACCAAGGACAGAAAAATGTACGTTAATAGGTCTCAAAATTTGAATAATATTTTGTTCTTTTTCTTAAAAAATATTTTTTAATGAACTTTGGTAACATTTAGTCAGCTCTCAGTATCAATGGAGATGTCAATCAGGTGGTATTTGATACAGGAGCATACACCCAATATCACTTTTTATTTTTAATTATTATTTAAAAAATTCTTTTCTTAAACATTAAATTAAAGTAACTATATATATAAAGTACCAACTAATCTGCAGTCTTCGAGAATGTAATTGACTTCTTTTTATAAATATTCTGTAAAATAAGAAATAATATCAATAGATTTTTTCTATCTTTCTCTCTCAATCTTCTGTTTTTTGAAAATGAAAATTTGATTTCCTCTTGAAGGGGATTTTATACTTATAAAAAAGAGAGCAATTTTGTTGAATAATATTTCTATATTGACAAATATTATCTAAACAATCACAACAATCGATTGGATATTGGAGAAATTAATTCTGTAAAATTTGATCGATTCATTTTGATTTTCAAACGATAGGTGATATTCTCCCGCTATCTCAATATATTTCTATCATATTACAAGAATTGAAGTATAAGGAGTGATTCGAACAATTCGTTACTTTGAATTTTTTAAATAAGGACCTCATGCCTAGATTAACAATTATTAAATGGTTTTAATTTAAAGTTTTTAAAAATTATAATGTTACGTTTTTAAAATTTTTAAATAAATATTTTAAATGTTTGTTAATTTTTAAAAAGTAAATAATTTAATTTTAATAAAAGGTGAGGTCCAAGTTTGAAAAGTTTGTTTGGTTAATCAGATTTAATGAAATATATTATTATTGATTCGACTTTGAATTCTTTTTTACAAATGACTACTCAAGAATATAACTCTGATATTTTCAGAAAACGATTTTATACTTATATATTTTATGCTTTTTTTTTCTTAAGCAAAATTTTTAAATAATGTTAAAAAAATTATTATTAAATATTATCTGTAATTTAAAATTTTTGTTTACCCCCACATTATTCTTATAATTCAGTTTTAATGTGTATTAAAAGTATCACATTATAAAATATGTAATTTTTTCATTTAAAATACAAGCTTCAGAATTTTTGGTAATGTAAAGAATATTTGTGACCTCATTTTTTTTATTTCTGGAGGCAAAACACGAATCCCAACACAAAAATAGGATCAGTTTATGGAAAGAATGTTCTAACCAATGGCATTTATTAAAAATGGTTTTAAAATTTATTACCTTTCATAACATTTCACTGTCAATTGTGAAAATATGGTGACCTTAATTCAACAAAGACAATGCAGTCAGACGCCATAAATATCGGAAATATTAAAAATAAGTGTTGTATATCTGTAATAATTATGTAATGAAACTGAGATTTATTTCTTGCTTTAATATTTTGGTACCCATAGCTTGAAAATAAAAAAATATTAAAGACACCAGTTCAGTTTGCCATTTTCTCTTGAATTGGAGCGAGGAAGATCAATTTTGGAAACTACCAATAACAGATGATAAATAATTCATCGGTTATAAAAGAAAATCTTAAACTGAACGGATCACCAAAAGTTTCTCAAATTTCTAAACCTTTTCGTAACTTTTTAAAGATGTTGTCTATCAGAAAAACCATTAACTAAATAAAATAGAGGTTACTGGACCATAGTTACTGCTTTGTGTCAAGTGAACCATTATTATTGATAAAATTTATGAGAAAGTGTTTATTTGAATGAATTTTTACTTCCGTTAAACACATTTTATATTTAAATATCTTAATATAATATACGGGGTGTGTATAGTATAAGTATCCGAATTTGGAGCTCAGCAAAATATCTATATAACATACATAAATATATTCCATTTATATTTCTCGAAGAAAAAACTTCCGAAAGTTAATTTAATTGTTTTAATAAATCGATGTTATCGGATTTAATTGCGGTAAATTCAAATTATAATAATCTTCTTCATTGAAGAAAGAGTGTAAATTGTTTTACTGATAGCTATGATGGAATCAATCCCAAAACTTGGAATGGAAAAAGACACATACAGTGGGTACAATGAGGAAGATATTTGCAAAATTGAAAGAGACTGAGAATGTTTGCGACCATTGGAAGTCTTGAAGGCGACATAAATCATGTTTATGAAGAAATACCTGACACATCGTAAGAACTTCTGCTAAGGACATTGAATGCAATTTTAAAGCTATACACAATTAGTACTTTATCAGTAGAAGATCCAAATTATGCATAAGTTACATAAGGAAGACTATACTGAAAGAAATGAAATGTGCAAAAGCCTAAATAATGAAATCGAAAATAAGTCTTCGATTTTCTTCAAAACCTAACATCACTTTATTTCTTCCATTGGAGACATCTGAAGACAAAGGTATACAGAAGAAAATCGAAAGATACGCAAGACTTGAATGAATATTCAAATGGATGCACATAAAATATCATCAGAAACGTGTCAAAATTCTATGAATGACTTTTACAATCGTTTACATTATGAAGCCTTGTACAAAGGTCTGAAGGAAAATTTTAGCAAGAAAGAAAACGTTGATTGACCCCGGAAATAAACCAAAACATAATCTATTGATTATTTATTTTCGTGAAACATATTTCGAATTAATTGTCGATTTTTCATAGTCAAAATTTAAGAATAATATTTTGAAAGATACAACCCTTTTGGATCACTTTTAGACTTCGGTGTTTTGCCGGTATCATATGTTACTGAGAATAGAAAAGGAAATAAAAGTTTTATAAAAAAATTATATTATTATAAATTAATTATGGAACATACTCCATTGAGACCTTATTATTCCAGACTTGCCTCGTAAGCATTCCCATTTCTGATTATTTGCATTCCTCAACGACCACCAAGTCAGTCAACGATATTCTTCTGTTGTGGTATGTATTTCATCTTTATAATTTTTTTTTATTTTAATTTTTAATAATTATATAAATTATTATTATTTATTTTTATATTATAATAATAACTTTAATTATTAGGATTATTATGATTATGATTATTATTAATATTATATTAATATTATTAAATTATTTTTTATTATTATTTTATTATGATTATTAAGATTGTTATTATTATTATTTCGTTATTATTATTTTATTTTTATTATTATTATTTTAATTTAATTTTATTTTATTCTATATCATATTTTATATTATATTATTCATTTTATTTATTTTTAGATTATTAAATTAATTTTTAAATTTTTGTTATTTTTAATATAATCTTGGAGGATTAAGCTATTTATTCTGTGGAAACAATAAATTAATTAATGTTTCAACGTAAAAGGCTCTCTAATAAACCATTTGCTACATGGAAAACAAATCCAATGTTTCTCTAATATCCACTTAACGAGTATTAAAAAGGGATTTATTTGCGATTTTTGCATTTATAAAATTGAAAATGAGAAAAAAATAATAAAAAATTAAATTGAACATTTTCAGAACAGCTCCCCCTTGTGGTTGACACATTTTATTCCATTATTTTCAAAGTTTTGAATAAATTGTTTAATTGAAAGTAGCGCCATTAACTCAGATTGATTTGATTGGTTGATTGAAACATTGTGATGGTTAGGCTTGGAATTAGTGGGAAAGGAGGAAGTTGACTAAATATTACGGTTATTTAATATTATTATTACCTTTGTTACCATTATCATTATTTGTTATTAAATGTAACATTTGGTTTTACCTCTTCCCAAAATGATAATGATAACATTGACGACCCATTAGACTGACAACTGCAAGGGGGAGACTTTTCAATAGCAGTTTTTTTTATAGTGGTATGAAAAAGATCATTTTACTCTTGTCCCCTGCAGCCTCATCATTTTTGTTCCATTTCAGCTTCGTCAATCAGAACAAGTGAGAAGACTGAGATATTCATGCGATATTGTACAGAAATGAAATGAATTTTTGTTTATTCTAATCGTTTTGAATAATAAATGTTTAAATGTGTTCAGCAATTTGATACAGTAAAACAATGTGAAAAAAATCTGTGATTTTTCGGAAAGACTTTCGGAAAAGATTGAAATGTTACAAATGAAATTCGGTTCAATCTGTAAATTATTAATGAAAATGGATCATTTCTTTCTCTTGTTTCTTTTTTTCATTATTATTTTTCTTCGGAAAAATTTATGAAAATTAAAACAGTTTTTATAAAATAATAATATTATTAAAATACAAAATAGACGGAAAGCTTTTGTGAAAGATGAATTCTTTCAATAACCAATCTTTTATGAAGGAATAGTTGCAAGATCCAATGGAGGTTCCGAGTTTTACTGCAAGATCAGCTTCTGAGAGTTGAGGTGTGAAGGTCATAACAATAAGATATCACAAAGGTTTAGGGGGTTGATAGTAAAAATTGATTTGTCTCAAGATACATCATCTCAACATTCCATAATATTCTTCTACACTGGCTACGGGTGGAGGAACTGGTTCCCTACCGCCTATAAAATTACTGAAAATATAAGGATAATAGTTGGATTTTGGCAAAGGGACTTGAGATTTTTATCTTGTAAGATCACATTGACTAAATAATAATAATAATAATAATAATAATAATAATAATAATAATAATAATAATAATAATAATAATAATAATAAT
>JBBMKC010236964.1:0-11147 GCA_037834085.1 Bipalium vagum | reverse complement strand
ATGAGGAATTTTACGTTGTATAAAATAAGAAATAATTGACCATATAAAACATTTTTTATCTTGGTTCTGAATATTAAGATTGAAAATAAAAGATTGAATAAGATTGAAAAGGTAAAGGAATAAATGATCTTCCTCTTAAAACTTTTATATCATCAATTGAGAAAGTTAATTTAAATGAGAAAGTTAAGTGAAAAAAAATCTCGATTGTCTATCCAGATTTTCTTAATCGTTGCCTAGTATTTTCCATTTCTTCTAAATTTTGTAAAATATTTTCTGTTTCTGATTTAATATTATTTATTGTAATTATTTTTGCTACAGCACATGAAGTTTTTAAAGTAAAATATTCAAAATCATTTGGATGAGAAAATTTAATATTTAAGTTTAATGAGAATTTAAATGGTTTAAAAAATCTTCCATCTTGAAAATGATAGATTATCGATTCTTTAATTTTTTGAAGAAAATTACTTAAATAATCTCTTACGTCATTTCCTTCATATACTTGTTTAGAAATTAAATAATCTTTGGAAGAATTATAAAATTGATCTTTTAAAGTAATATTTTTTTCATCATTAAAATTATTTAAATTTTGTTGTTAAAATCTGTTGCAGCTGATTGTTTTGATTATCAAGATTATTTGGATTATTATCACAATATTTTTCATGATTTATTCTTGCTGCAACTGTTCTGAAAATATCTCCACAAAAATTACATTGTTTATTTGGTGGTTGAACATTATTTAAAATTTCTAAATCTGATTTAGATTTTTTATGAGAAATTAATCCTGCAAGTGTTCCACGATCTTTTTCATAAATGTCACAGTAAGTTGAATTCATTTTTTAAGAAAAATTTAATTTTTATCTATTTTATTTTTTAAGAAAAAATTTGATATTAATTATAATTAAAAAATTATTAAAAATTAATTATTGAGTTTTACTTAAAAATTTTATTAATTTTCTTTGATAAAATTTTAATATTTCTACACTTAATTCTTTATTTATTTTCGAGTAATTATAAATAATTATATCATTCAGATTTTTATGTTGTTCTTTTATTTTATTTTTAAATAGTTCAAATGTGCAACTATCTATTAACCATAATAAATCTTTAAAATAAGATTTTAAATATTTTTTTTCTAAATTAAAATTTTTAGCTCTTAAAAATATTTCATTTTCTGGAAATTTATTTTCAATTTTATTTAATTCTAGATTGAATAGGTTATTTAAATCGTTTCTTTTGGTTTCCATTTTGAAGAAAAAATTTGATTTTTTTTCTATTTTATTTTTTAAGAAAAAATTTGATATTTTTAAGTTTTTTAAAACTAGTAATATAAGAATATAATAAATGAAGTTGAATGTATAACCAGACTTTGAGGAGAGGAAATATTTTGTTTACTCTTTTGAGGAAGTAAGAGTTAGAAAAATATGCCCCCAGCATTTTTTATTTTTTGAGGAAAACCCCTATGGGGTGATTGAAAAAAAGTTGGGATCCTGTCCTCAAAGTCTGGTCATACATACTACTCAAAATAACAGTCCTTCTACGCAAATCAGTTGGTTAGCCGATGATTTTTACAAAGAAGCATAACCTGCCAACCTTGTAGAGCTCAGTGGCTTTTAGAAGATCGAAAAATATCTAACTGATGATCCAAGGATTGGTTGAATTTTTTTTTGGTGAGTGAATTTAATTAATTTATTTTTCTCATTTGCGGTTGATATATTTCATTTTTTCATTTATTTTCTTTGTTATTTTATTTACATTAACCTTTTTATTGATTGCGATTTAACATAATTTTTTTATTATTGAGTATTTAATCTGTTGCACTTCGACTTATCTGGTATCGACAATTCTGTATCTTCGACATTTTTCAACTGTCCTGAATCAACTGTCCTCCGTAATACGGTAACAGTCAACTGCTTTTTCCTTCTGAAGATACAAAGATGGGGATTTTTCAACTACAAGGACGATGACGAAGAGTAATTTAACAGAATGAAAAATACTTGGTTAAAAATCTGTTGGATTTTTTCCGATTTCCTTGATCAAAATCAAGAGGATGTCTGGATGATGTAATATTTAAAAATGTATTTCACGTATGAAAGGAATTTAATTCAGAATAAAAACTGACCTGTAAACATGAGATACCGAATTACTATTGCTGATTTCAAGAAAGAATGGTTTACTGGTTGTTACATAAAGGAAATTATGAAAAGTAAACATGGGATAAGGCGTCTCGAAGAGTGACTTTTTAAAATTATAAATATACATTTAAAACTTTCGGTGGATAGAATACATTGTGAACGACCATGAAAGTAATGCAAACTTTTAGAGAGCATAATTCGTCGCATATACTTAAAAACAGAATGTCCCTCCGTAACATCACCAGTCGCTTCAATGTTAAAGGAAATCCAATCATATCACTCTATGAGGTTAACAAAATCTTATTAAATTCTGGTTCGGAAGCCTTTTGTCACTCAAAAAGGATGAAATAAAAGATTGGAATATTACCATTGCAAGCCGCATTTGAATTTAAGTCGATGTCAACCCATACTGGTACATATGTTAACATTTTGTGGTACACGTCCTCCCCATGAATATGCAATTAACATCTCTTTGCAACATTGAACTTTATCAGCCTCATTACTCTGACTGAATTAATGGGGTATCCATTTACAGCATAAAGATTTTTTAAAAAAATATGTTATTGTTACTATTATACATTAACAAAGTAACTTTCACACGTATATCAATAAATACTCACTACACAATGTTGTGCATATTTTACTATTGTAGCTGCACAAATTAAAACTCAATTTGAATCAAAGCCCCACAATAAAACTTTATCCTCATCCTAAATGAATTGAAACCAATTACCATAAAACTTTTTAAAAAATTCAAACATCGTACAACAAAATCCCTTTCAATATACAGAAGGATCAAATACCAAATTGATCAGATGTCCGCACAGAATAATACGATAAAATGTCGAATCAATTGAAGTAATATATAGTTAAAAGAAAAATACTTTAAAAATTAACAAAAAAATTTATTATGAATTATTATTAAAATAAAAAAAACAAAAATTTAATAATACTCTCACCAGGGGTGACAAGAGGTCACAGGGTCGTCCTCTAGACACTTTTCAGGTCAAGTAGGGATTCCCAAACTAGCTGGATCTCTTTATATAATCCTGTTGCTTGGTCATCATCAAAGTAAAGTTACGGAATTCAATGATTCCTCAGCAACAATTCGTAGGCAACAGCAAATCTTCAACGCAATTCCTCGGCAATAATAAATCTTCAACAAATTTTTTTTACTCGTTCTGAACATCTTCTGGCAATTGCTGTGTTTGTTTACCATTTGATTGTTGAAGGATTGTGCGATTTTTCAATTAGTCAATTTGGTGATCATTATCAACTTTATCTTATTTTATAGTATTGTAGTTACTATCATTGCTATTTGGACTCTTTGACGATTTGATAGTGTTACAGATGTATCTTGAGACCTCCATTGGTACATTGATATAAGTACAGGTTATTCTTTTATTGGTTGTTGTAAAATTCACCGCCTAATAGAATCTTAGTCATTTTAAATTCGAGATATTAGATATTGAAACAATATGAACATAACATGTTTTTTCTTAATTAGACCGGGGACTTATTGAGTGATGTGATACATATAAACCTACAAAAATATAACTAAACACTCTAATCATTTTTAAGAAATTACTTAATTCATAAAACAATACTTACTTAATAAATAATAATTACTCTTAAAATATTGTCAATAATATCAATAAATGCACAATGTTAACAATTTGTAATTTCATTTTTTAATTCAGCTTCGGTAGCTTTTAATTTTTTCCCATTGAAATCAACATTTATTCTGATGCTAAATAATCTACTTTTTCCTTCGAACTTAAATCATTTGTACACGAAAGCTGTCTGTATGTTTTTGTTTTCTTTCAGACATTGATCTGATTGAAACCTCCCAATATTCGAAATGATTGACGGTGAAAAAACAGAGCTGATAGAGTGTAATTTGAAAGAGGAAATTTCAATATTTTAAAGTATTTTAATTTTTTATCATTATAGTAATATTTTAAATGAACTGAACTAATCATATTAGACAAATAATAAAGGAAAAACATGAATATCCGAAAACATAAAACACAATTAATTCTTTTTAAAAAAATTATAATTAAAATTTTGTTTTAAATTCCAAGCGCTGCCCGCATTTTTAAATTTACACCATATACAAATCACATTCACCAATGACATCTCTCTTGTCTGCTGTCGTTGTTTTGCCGAAAGCCGAGGCGGTCAGTGAGCCAAATCAATTGCAATCGGTTGTTGAAGTGACAAACCCCGTTTTGACCGAAATAGATCGAAAGCTAACTTGTCCAATTCTGATCAATTGCTTCATCAGCATGAGCGGTCGATGGAACGCTCTGACAGCATACAAGCGATCCCGCAACGAGCTGTACAAAATCGAAATCAACACTTGGATTGATGCCAGTCTACGAGAATTGTCCAGCGAAATTCGTGACATTTGTGTTGAGGCCAGAAAACCCGGACTCACCTTGAACTTCGCAATCGTTTATCCCGAGAAACATTCTAGTGATTATCGCAGACGGGAAATTGGCAAAGTGATAGTGGGCCGAAACAAGCGAAATGTCGATGGATCTTTCCGAGCTCTGGACGACTCTTTTGTAACGTTGTCGTCCAAAAAGTTCCAAATCGGCGATTTTATTGAAGTTTCCATAGCAGAAGAACCTCGAGCCAACAACAACGCTTCTCGTCAGAATGTGTCTCGAAGATTCTGATTGTTTTTTGTTGATTTGTAAAATAAAATTTCCGTTTCTTAGATATAAAAGAATGTTAAGTCGTGTTTCCCTTTGATAATGGTTTAATACGTTATCGTTTTGAATGAAAGTGTAGTGAATAATATCTAGACATTGATCCGTCTATGTTTTCCATAGTGTCGAAGTCTCATTTTGAAAGCTGAAGTCTGATTTCACTTTGTAAACGTCAGAACAGCTTCTGGTCGACATTTTGTAGAGAAAAATGAATATTTTGATTTATTAATATTAAATTGATTTCGAATATTGATTATTTTTAGTCGATGAATTCATACGGTGTGTGATTGAGAGGAAATCCGTGGTTGGAAATCAAGGGTTTGCCTAGTAAACTAGGTTTAATGGTTACGGAAGGTTATGCTTGGGACCTCAGAAACCGGAAACTGGAATTTTATTACAAAAGAATTTTAATTAATAAGCGTTGTTGGAACAAAAATTATCTAATTACAATTAATAAGACCATTTGTTCGTTTGTTTTTATTATTTCGCGTTTTGGAATAGATTTACGCGTGGTTGTTTGGAATTCCCATTTACATTTTTCCAATCCGTTTCCGCGGAAAATGTTTGTTCGGATTGAGAAATGAATACAATCATTTTAAATAAGGGCTCACGGGAAATCTCTACCCATTTTAACGACATTTTCCATGGCAACGAAATAAAATATCAAGAGTTGAAGGCTGCCGTGACTCTTAAACATCGAAAAAGCTCTTTGAAGCTATTTGTCGAGCAGAATTAATATTTTGGTTTGATTAATGAGAAATTATATTAGATGATTTCACTGTTACGTTTAAACTGCAAGGGGTTTGTTGTTGGAAATCGATTTCTAATTGTCGAGGTTAAGAAACCTGAGCTAGTGACCTTTTCACAGGTTTGATTCTGGGGTTTATCAGATTTGATGACAATGAGAGTTTATGCGTTGGCATTTCAAATTCTGGGGTTCTGGGATCGATTAGCACTTGACAGATATATTTACAGTCTAAGGTACAAAAATTACAATAAAAACATTTGTTTGAATTGTCAAGGATAAAAATCAAAGCAATGGTTTCGGAAAAGGACAACCAATAGAAGATTAAAGAAGCTGGATAGCGAAGCTGTATTGCAGATAAGAAACCATTGTTGTATGATGAGAATTGTTGCAAACGGCTAAAACAAGGGCGGGATAACAAAACTGGATTGTAGGGCAGTAAAAAGTTTTATTGTCCTCAGACGTATTTCGGTGCAAAAGAGATTGTGGAAGTCATCAATAAAAATGATCCTCAAAATGATCCAGTAATTTTGTTGGGTTTTTAAGAAAATGCGAAAAATTACTGAATTTTCTTTATCTATCATCGTCTACCACCATTTTTATTTGGAAATTAAAACAAAAGCGAACAGAGAGAAAGTCGTTACTTTTTCTGTAATATAAAATATAATGAAAATGGAAATATCGATTTTTGGTCAGTTTCATTATCAAAATGTACACGTCTGATAGAGTTGCTACAAATGTCAACTAATCAGAACGGCTCTGCATCTCATTGAGGAAGAGATGAATTCATGTTTCATTATTTCAGGAAATCAGAAAGCACTCTCAAGGAATGACGATAAACAGAGTAACAGTGCCAGTTACCAGCACCATTCTCACAGAAACTCTTCCCAGCATCAACACTAATTTCAATCAGACCGCCGTGGCCACTAAGAATAATGAGTCCTACATTAAATGACACTGAAAAAGAAAGCAAGTCCACAGAAAAAAAGTACGATCAAAACATTACAATCGATAAATATTTGATAGAAGCGTGCTGAGAAAATTCAGCCGTTCTTACTTCGTTAAATCATAGAAAAAAGACCCATTTAGAATTTAGAATATAGTAATGATTGATAATATTTAATAAAAAATTCCTAAAACTTTTAATGAACCTTTTCTTATAATAAAATAACATTTATTTTTTAAAGAGATTTTTCATTTAGACGATTTAAAGGTTTAGCGAAGACTGAATAATTAAAGCCCTCTATGATTAATTAGTGGAAAAAAGCTAACGGAAAAAGGAAGAATAGAGCGACTTAAAAGATAATTGACTATTCAGCTCAGGCGAATACATTCCAGTTGAGCTGAATAATTAAAAGCTCTCGGTTTTTCCATTGACTAATGAAAAAGGGAAGGAGTTTTGCCAATCATCAACCAGTTACATGATGAAGAGAATTTTATTAAATTGGAGCTAACAATAATGTTGATAAGGTTCTTTAAATAATCAATCCAGGAGATTAAATTGATGACGTGTTACTATTAAACTCCAAATGTAACTTTATGCTCGAGAGTTCACTTAGCCCTTTCCGGGTTCGTAAATCAAAATAATCGCAATACACTATACAATAACCCTTAATGATTAAAAGTTATCACAATAATTTTTGTTTTATTACAAAGCACAATCGTACCAATGAACTAGACAACTAGGGTAAATCAAGTCGATGTCAAATAATGTTATAAATCGATTATTTTGATTCATTAAAACCTTAAATTAATGGTAATAATTATTTATAAAAAAAAATAAAGTAAAACAATATCTTTTTACCGGATCTGTCAATGGTTTCTCGGGTCGTCCAGTAGGCCTCATACGATTGCCAAGGAATTCCCTAACTCCACAGGTCGGTATCCATGTTTCCAAAGCAAAATGCTAACGATCAATCTACATAAATTTGAAAATCTTTTTTTTTCGTCGGAGAATTTTTGGGCGAAATTCTGCCCTATATTACAGTAGAGATTGGTCGATGATCACCAATTTCTACTTTTGAAAGGTATTTGTCCCTAATAGCTGATTATCAAATCTTTGTTTAAATATTCACATGTTAGCGACAAATTAAACTATAACATGGAGCATAAATATATTCATTTTAAGCATGTTTGCTTATATTACTTTAGGATAGGTAAAAAAGCCACAGATGTGTATAAAAAATTTGTTCCGTATATGGAGATGATGCTCTAACAGACATTGTGTGTCAGAAATGGTTTCGAAAATTCAGTGTTGGATACTTCGACTTAAACAATTCAACCAGCGCATTTTGCCAAAGACAAATCGATTCAAGCGCTATTAAAACCATTGTGGAAGAAAATCCTTTTCTGACGGTTACAGATATAGCTAAAATTCGTAATATGTTGCATATATCTGTAAATACATGAGAGTGTTTATATTTCTCGGCTTAATGTGTGGGTGTTTTATAAACTGAATGAAACCAATTTCACACAATAAATTTCAAAATGTGATTTGCTGCCGAAACGACAGCAGAACAACCCATTTTTAAAGCTTTTGGTAACAGTTCGGTTTTATATATGGGTTTTATATGAGAACGTTGTGCGTAAAAGATCATGGGGTCATAAAGGCGATCCATCACAATCATCCTAAAAAGCAGAATTACATCCTAAGAAGATAATGCTCTCGGTTTGGTGGAATTTTAGAGGTGTTATATATTATGAGCTATTAACACCTAGTACAACAATCCATTCAAAATGGTTACTGTTCAAAATTATCAAAATTAAACATTAACTCTAGAAAGGCATCCAAAATTGTCAAACCACCAGGACTTAGCATTATTGGTGAGTAGGAATTGAAAATCCGTCAATTTCATAGCGCCTTGAGTGGCTTAATAGAAAAGAGCACCCGCGGAACAATAAAGCTAGCAAGATGTGGAGGTATTGAGTTAGAAATACCATTCGATTTCTGAAATTTCTTCATAAAATATTCATCAATTTTGGACTCGTCAATAGAGCAATCGTTCTCAGACTTAACAATGACACTTGAGGAACATCCTTCATAAAACCTATCGAAAAATCTAAACTAAACCATGTTTTTCACCTTGCTGTACACGATTCATACTTGAATAAATGGAACAATAGTGGGTTAAGTAACTATTTCCTTGACACATTTAAGCTGTGTCCTCGAATTAACAAAATGATCTTTGAAAGCAACCTTGCTTCAATGTCTTAATTTTATGCATCAAGCACCTGCCAATACACCACCCGTTCCTAGTCAGCCTTTCACACCCAAAGGTACTGAACGTCTGTAGAAAAGATGTCATAAGGAACCTGAGACAATGATGCATGTTCCCTAAAGGTGTACTGGTAACTTATGTTTGGCCACAACAAGAATTGGCATCTGTCTGAATGCATACACAATTCTATCTTGTCTCCAAACATTATCTTCACTAAAAACAAAAATTTGTAAAGAGATTCCAAATTCAAAACCTCCAGTTGTCTTGATGATCACAAATGTCACCAGTGAATGTGTCCTTCTGATACTATTGAAAACTTTGAAAAATGCGGCAAGGAAAATATGATATTTTGAAACTAGAACTGGCAAAAATCAAACCAGGTCGACCTTTACACGTATATCTTTGGACTTCTGGGAACAATCCCACCTTCAACCGAAAAATCATTTGAAAAAATAGAAATGCCTACTCCCATAATCCATGCTGATCATAAGATCCGGAAACTATGAATCGTGCCCTGTTTCCATTGTACATAGTTCTTATTTGCATGATCCAAATTATTGTACAAATTGTTTATTGTCTTGAAATTAAGTTTATTAAAATGAAAGAAGGGAATTACTAAACTCCCAGAAAAGAAAAGTTCCTGTGAAACTTTTCCATCATTATCTGAAGTCTTACTTGGTACAATTAAGATAATCCTTCGAAATGTTTCTTTTGTGTCAGAAAATTGTCTTCATATGAGCGCATGTAAAATGACCTAGGCCTTTGATGAAACCTGGTGGTCTGTAGGTCATTAGCAAAGGAGGCTGCAACTGAAATAGAAAACCAAAGAAAAAAAAATCGATTAAATTAGGACTTACAAAGTTCTATGACGACCATCAATAGATAAATATCACCTGATGCCATTGTTTTGACCTAAAAGGATACTCACTTTTATGCTCTTTAAAGAATATGTATGATATCAATTAAAAGCTTTCGGTAGCTTATCGTGAAACAAATTTTATTATTCTGATGTAAAGGTTCAGTTTCTCTTTGATTTTTCTAACGCTCTGAGAAAGGGTAAATAGCTAAAGATTCTCGAATAAAGGATGCAATTAACAAAATAAGACATACTTGTCAGTAAAACAAAGATTTTTATTAAAATTAATTAAATACCTTCTTGGTTTTATGACAACCGAAGACTTCCTGATGACTAAAATGTGTCTTGTATCTCCCGGGGCTCAACAAAGTACATTTAAAAGAGAACAGGTAAATAGAGAAATAAAGAATACTAAAAAAATTGGTTATGAGAAGAATACCCTTCTATCGCTTTATAAAATTATTTAACTTTTGATTTAAAAGAAAGCTGTTATACTTTTGTAATAATAAAATTGCTCACCTTTTGATTGCCGGTACTTTTATAACGCTTTATTCTACTATGAAAACTTTCCTAACACTTAGGTCATTATTTTACTGACCCCTTCACCTATGTCAATAACGAGTTCAAAAATCATTGAATCAAAACGATCACAATAAAACTTTATGTTCTCAGCACAAAAATACACTTTAAATGTCCAAAAATATCCACACACAACAATAAAAAATTCGATCTCAACTCCCAAAATGTCACCAACAATCAATGAATATAAAAAAATGTAAGCAGATCAAATATAGTAATAATCAATAAATCAATAAATACTAAAACAAATCGAATGTAAATTTTCAAAATGTTAATTTGTCGAAAAATGAAAGAAAATGAAACAATGTATTAAACTCACACCGGTTTTGATGACGATGGGTTTTCAGATCGTTAGCTGAGCCCGATCCGGTTTACTCATAAACGTTCTAAAAACTCAGGATCTGTCGTTGTCTCCTGTCGCATAATGATATTCATAAAGAAATAAATATTCATCCACATTGGTTTTTCTGATAATAAAAATATTCTTCTAAAAATATAATTTTTTTCGACGCAAATATTAATTATTCGTAACAAATTCCTAAATTCTGGGCAGTCCATTGATCCCTCCAAAGCCTTTTATACTGATCAGACGATTACTACTACTTAATTTAATATTTCAATTCATTTTTAAGCGCAAATTGTAAAATCGGTCCTTGATTGCGTACCCTGGTCTAATTTTGCCAATTCGTAATTCGATATTTTCAAGATTAGATCACTAAAGATTAAAAAATATTATTATTATTAATCATTGAACTTTTGATTATAATTATCATATTATACGAGATCCTTTAGTTATCTTTATAATTAATTTATTATTGTAAGGGCTTGGTTCGACGCTTACTGCGAGATCTAATCTCGAAAATATAAAAATGCTAACTCTATTAATATAGGTTAGAACTG
>JBBMKC010236954.1:0-11147 GCA_037834085.1 Bipalium vagum | reverse complement strand
ATTATTATTATTATTATTATTATTATTATTATTATTATTATTATTATTATTATTATTATGATTATTATTATTATTACTGACCATGTTGCTGTCCTTTACCTTTAGGTGTCTTTGTCGAACCGAACATAAGTGATAATGATAACATTAGATGTAATATTTTTATTGTTCAAATTATGTCAAGACTGTTCAAGGTCAATTTTAGTGAAAAAAACTAACTATTGAAAACAACCTCATGGAAGACGATGAACAGTTTTTTAAAAAAATTATTCAAATTAAGCATGAAATAAAATCCAAGATAAAGTTGAAGAAGTCACTAAATATCTACCCCACGGTTTATATTAAAAACCCTTGGCGAAGTTGGACAGAAAGAATTGATTTATAAGAATCGAATAAATTTCAACACAGTACCATAATACATGGAACCGAAAAAACTGAAAACAGACAATATACTTACGAAAGATTGGATCCTTCACCGAATACAATAGACGCATGTCTTGAGGTTCGAGGAGATGGGCTTAGATCAGCTTCGATTCCTCGATAGAGAAAAGATTCTCGTCGCAGTGGAATGTGATGCAGAATGAGGCCAGCGTGCGATTCGTTAGTGGAACATGGATTTGCGTCTTTGGAATCGCTAAAGTTTACATTAAATTGATAAGCAAAAAATATGAAAGTATTATATATTATTATTATATATTTATATTATAAATTATTATTAAATATATGAAGAATGCATATCCAGATAGAAAGACCGACAAGATCATTAATGAAAAAATTCAGCATAACGATAACGGATTAAAGTGTGAAAAAACGATTCAAATTCAAAAGAAATTTAAAAAGAGGAGTACACCAAGGTATGAAAAAACCAATTTTCAACAGGGTCTCGAGTTGTCAAGAACGTAATAGAAAAAAATACAGAACCTGAGGATCGGTAGGTAATATAAGTTACAGGAAAAACGAAGATATATTTAAAAATCGAAACTCCAACGAGTGCAATATACAGTGCGCGTAAAAAGTCTGTTCACCCCCTATCAAAAATACTAATTTTGATATATATTGCAATTTAATTATAAATAGTTGTTTAAATATTAACTTTTCGTAAAGATATTTAAATAATGTAATCAAATATAACATATTCTTAAATTAAATTTGTCAAAAATGTATAAATTTATTGTTTTGGATAAATAAAATGTTTAGAAATTTAACAGAATTACAAAGATGTTGCATTGTTGCATTTTAGAATAATGGAAATTCTTGGTCTGAAATATGTCAAAAATTCTTGGAAAAGTGCAACAAGACGGTGACAAAAAGAGGCATGAAATATATTTGGAAGAAATATCTCGAAACAGGTTCGGTGAGTGATAGGATGAGAAAAGGTAGACCAACTATTGTTTCACCACGAGCTATATTAAAATAATAATTTGTTTCATTATCAATTTTTTTATTTTTTACTGAACCTTTTCATATACCCTATTCCCGAAACTTTTCGACTGCTCCTCCTATTATATAAAAAACAAATTATTTATTACCGTAGATACGCGAGTATAACGCCACCCGACTATAACGCGAGACATACAAAACTGGGTGAAAAAGTATTTAAAAATGCAAAACGCGAGTATAACGCGAGAGTAAAAATTAGCCAAATGCTATGTAAGGTGAACCGGTAAAATTTTTTTTTCAAAACACCATTAACTTTACATTGAAATCTCTTAACCATATCGTAACGATAAACACACATTGAGCGATAATTCTACCAGCTTTAATCACGGAATCGTGATATTATATATAATAAACATAGAAACAAAAAATACAAAATATAATTTCAAGTTCTGACTAAAAGTTTTTATTTTTTTCAATTTAATCCTTTTAAAAATATTTAGAGAAAGTTGTGAAATTTAGTTTAATAAATTAAAACTTTCCTAAAATCCTTCGAATTCCGTGTCCGTCTCTGAAATATAAAACACGCGGTCGTATTATTGATTTACAAAGTGCGGTGAAACGGTCTACCGGTATAACAGGAAAGCGGTTTATATCGGCCATTTGTTTATGGTGGTTTCGAAACATGAGAACTTCAGAATCCATTCTTATTAACATGTGAATATTTCGTCTTTTGAGCCAACAAACGATCGATTTCGATCCTTAGCTATCGTAACAAGTTTCTAAAGTTTCCGACATGTGAAATCAGTCTCCAATAAATTAAATTATTGTTGTGTCTCGAGAATACCACGACTCCCCACATTTCACTCTAATTGCAACTAAAAAATCTCGCGGTATACTCGCGTATCTACGGTAATTAATTAATCTTACAGAACGCGAATATAATTCCACGTTTCTGTCTTTATTCAATTTACATTTCCAGATTCTTCTTTTTGTGTTTATTTCTGTCATTTACGATCTAACAAATTAGTTGTTAGATTCGCTATTTTCACTTCAGGAAGTCTACACTCTTCCTAGTGTAGATTGACTTCTTAAATTAAATTAATATTGTCATTTCGATCGATAAAAGTGTATTATTTGTCATATCTTTTGTATATTGTCAAAAACGATAAAAGCTAAAAAAAGTAATTTGAGTTACTTGTTTTAATATGGTTGTTAAGCCTCTTAAGTGGAGCTAAAACTGAGAGCTTAACGATTAGAAGGTTATTTTAAGCGTGATCTGACTTTGATTTTTGAGCGACTAAGATAACGAAATGTTTTACAAACTTTATTGATATGAAATAACAAACGGTTAAGTGATTTTAAAAAACAAGAGTGATTGCTGTTTGAACAATCTACTCTAAGAAAACTTTCTCCGAGTTTAGGATTATTTAAAGGAAGGATATCTTTTCGCACTGATAAAAATATTAGTGTCTCAAAAGCTCTCAAAGATAGGTAATTCACCACCCTAATTAGCGTGTGAACAACAAAAATAAAAATATCTGCGACGGAAGTGAAGAGGAAAACAAAAAGAGTTATTTGATTTTAGGGCTAAACCCTAACACTTATTTATAAGATATTTAATTAGAACAGTTGTGTAATTTTATTAAAAATTACCAACTGAAGGGTTTAATTTAGTGAGTTAATTTAAGTTTAAAGTAATCGTATAATTCAATAGAATTACCAATTACAAGATTTTATATTGTAAAAGAAAATATAATATAATTATGATAATAAAAACAAAATATTACTTGTAAGCATAAATTTGTTATTAGTAATAACTTATTACTGTAATTGTGGAATGTTAATTATGTATATATATATATCTTCGTGAACTGGTTAATTCTGGAATTTCTCTGGATCAAATGTTTTAGCTGTTTATTTTATGCAGGAATTTGTCCGCTGTCTACGTTTTTTGTTAAGTATCTATTTTTTTAAGTTCAATTTGTTTTATACATATTTTTAATTACTATTTTATTTTAGTAATATTTTTTTACTAAATATATAATTTTTTATCAATATATTTCTATTTATATTTTTTACTATTAAATTTTTTGTATAAAATCTATTTTTAGTAAGTTATACTTACTATATTATTTTTTACTATATTTTTATATTGTTTGTTTTAATTTATGATTATAATACTAACAATAATCATTATTTGCTTTATTTATATTCAATATTTTTAATTTTTTCCCGGGGAAGGATTCTTTTGACATTAAAAATAAACCTTACTAATTAAATGAACAAATTTTTATTAATTAACAAATAAAATAAAATAAATCAAAGTTAAATTGTTGTTGATTCACAAAATAAAAATAAAATTGTTATTATTTTGCATTTTTGGGTTGCTTTGGTAGTCTGCACATAGTTATCAATTTGTGATTGTTACACTACCTTCACAAACGGGAGTCAGATTATAAATAAATTTGATAAAAACTAAAACCCCATCTGTCTTAAACCCAACAGATGTAAGAGAATTGGGTAGCCAATTGGGTCTGCCAATTAAGTTCTTTAATGTAGAGTTAATCTTTTTGCTTTAATAATGTCTAGGTAGAGCTTCTTAGTGGTCAAATAACTGATTCCTACTCGTTTGTTTTCAAACTGTTTTGCTAGATATTTTTTGGTAATTTCTTACTGGAATGACTCAGTTTTGAACTCTGTGGGTTCTATATTTTACAATATTAACAAATAAAATAAAGAAAATTATATTTTTTACAAATAAAACAGAATATCATATTTTTTCATGCACAAAATAGGGATAAATGTTTAAGGATAAATAATATTTTTGTCAAAATGGTTTTGTCAATTAAATTAGTTGGATCTTAAGCCTGGAAGTCTTTAAAATATTATTATTTTTAATAGAATATAGGTTTAAGAAAATTTTTATTTTAAATTTTTTACGTATTGATTTATAATTATTTATATTAATTGAAAGAAAAACTTTGGCAGTCACAATTAAAATTAAAAACTTTTGAAAATGAATTTTGAAGAAAATTTGGCCAAAAATGTAGGAAAATCTATAGAGTTTATTGAAAATGTTTCAAGCAAAGTCGTTAGCGAATAAAAAGCCTTAAAATTTTAGATATTATTTTCTGTCATGTCAATTAAATCAAGGATAGAAGAACTGACATAAGAATAAGTACTTAATTCTTTCTTCAGCAAGAAACCTTTTAACCACAACCAAATTATTGCTTCCAGAGAAGCAGCTGAACATATTAAACATCAATGAATTTTATTAATGTTATATCATTAGTGATATATTAAAAAATATTTTCTTTCTTATTTACTCTAAAAAAAAATTACACTTTTTATGGTTTGGAGGTAGCATATAAATAATTTTTAATTAATATAGTATTTTGGATTTTTGAAATTAATTAATAAATTAATTAATAATAAATTAATTAATTTTAATTTTAATTAATTTTAATTAATAAATTAAAATTTATTGATAGAAAGAAAATAAAATGACTATATAGAAAAAATAAACGGTGGAAAATCAAATTAAAATTCAAATCATGTTGACAATATTGTAAAAAACAAATGAATTTGAAAATATAAAAAGAATAAAGAAGATTATGAAATTTATAAACCAAAGTATTCGCTTGATGAATTTATAACTTTAAGAAAATATTTAGTCGGTCAAGATAATCATTCGATTTCAAAAATATAAAAAAGTTTAAAATCTGTGCTGATCGTCAAACAAACAAAACATAATTTAGTAAGATACAAGTATTTTGTTTAATTTTTTTCAAATTGTGCCTGTATGATAAAAGTAGTTTTGAAAGCTGCAAATATCATGTTTCCCATGCAATATTTATTATGTACTGTAAGTAGAATAACAAAGGTAAAAATGTAAATTTTTAAAAAAATCATAATTCTTCAAGCATTTAATATTTATTACGAAAATGCTATTTGTTACACAAGGAACCTCTTTTTAAAAAAACTGTACATAAACATCTTTAAGATTTAAACAAATTGGTGATTTTTGTACTTTGGGAGGGATTAATGTCGTCCACAACATGTTTCAGTTTGGTAGTAAATTCATTGACATTTTGAAATTGAGGACCGTCGTAGACCTGATTTGAAATTAATTTGCAAATGTCTTTTGCAATATTCAGATCAAGACTTTTATCTGGATAACTTAAAATCTTAATGTCACTTTATTTCACAAATTCTTTTTTCTTGTAGCCAAAAATCTGTGTCAAAATTTAATTTTAAAATTGACACAGTACTTGTCTTTAACAGAACCTATATATGCAGCTAAATTAAATTTGCCTTTGATAACTTTGTAAGGCAATAAGCCATTGAGCAATGTTATCATCCAAACCATAATGCCGCTACTCCTGCATTATAGAAAAATATATTCATTTTTGAAACATGTTCGCCAATTATCCGGGTCCACGTTTCCTCTTTACATATCTGTATACTTTACTTTTTTACATATTCACCAGACTTTTCATTTAATTGCTAAAATTTAAAAACATATATCATGCACAAATAAAAAATAATTACATAAGGCTTAATGAAATATTAAGAAATGCTTAATAATTAACTGTTTTAAAAATTATGATTTATTTAAAATGTAGACTTTAACAAAATCCTTTTTTATATTATTTAAACCATTAGTATTTCTATTATAATGAAAGATAAACTACTTTGAAGTAATGTACAACAAACTTGAACTTGACATTATACATAAATAAAATTATTTAAAATGAATGTAAATAATTATGTGGTGCTAGAAAAATTAGGACGATCAGTATATGATAAAATTATTAAAAAATATTTTAATAATTTTAATTCGATTTCATCTTATCAGCCTTTTAACTTAAATTCAACTGAGTTTCATGAGAGTTTATCTCGAATTCAATATAATCTCATTAAATTTGCTTCATTTTTTCTTTATATTCTGGTTTTAATGTTTCTTTCATTATAAGGAATTTGTTTAAATTCTCCTTTGAAGTAAAGACAGTAAAATCTAACAATTATTCTAGTAAAAAGTGTAACACTTTAGCTAGAAATAATCAAACACAAGAAAACAGATCGCGATAATCTATTCATAAACTAAAATAAATCTAGCACAGGTTTTGATAATATCAATATAATGTCAGCCTCGTCATCGGTAGCAGATTGGAAATAATTAAATAATAAAGAATTTTACGTGGTTTTCTTCGCCAATCTTGAGATGTGCATCAAAACTTTGGAAAAGAAATTAACCGTCTTAACTGCTTTTAGTAAGAACTTTTTATAGCTCCTTCAATCCATCACCTCAAAAATTTTCTACAACATTTATTGTTTAAAGTAAAAAAAAATCAGAAATTGATTTAAAATTACAAAATACTTTACAACTTAATCCAAATTTTAATTATGAATTAGCACTAGTTTATTTTTCACTTTTAATTCAATTTTTAATATTAATAAAAATAATAATAAATAAATTATTTCCATTCACCAAAAAATAATAGATATAAAATTACCTTCTAACAAAATAGCAACAATATCTAAAGGATTAGAAAATAAATTAAAATATGAAAAAGATTTACTGCCGTTAAAGGACAAAGAATATTTTATCAAGATTAAACCAAATTCAATTTCTTTAAATTGTATAATGAAATTATCTAAAGGTTGCAAATAATTATTTCCAAAAGAAAACTCATTAGGAAATATGTTAGGATTTGAAGTTGAAAAAAATTATAATGAAAATCTTCATTATTCAAAACCAGTTAATATAACAGATATAAATAGAATAATTATTGGTTGTAATATTATTGATGGAGCATTTTGTAATGGAGGAAAAACAAATATTCTTTATGGTTTTCCTACTAATACAGTTCAAAGAGGATTAAGAATTACGATCAAAATTTCCTGTTTATTATCCTTTGATTACAAAAAATATAAATGAAATAAAATTTAAAATAATTGATGATAATGGTAAATTAATTTAAGTTTTAATGACGAAGAAATTGTTTTTACTGTTCATCTTAAACAAGTTTGGGATGCATTTCAAACTTGTTTAAAAATTCTCATTTTAAAATTAAAAAATGAAAACCTTTGTTTTGATAATTCTATTAAATTTAATCATCATCATCATAATTTACCTTTAATTTTTAAAATGTTAATTATTGGTCCTTCTGATTCAGGAAAAACAAATTTATTAAATAATATGTTATTAAAACCAAATTAGTTAGATTACGATAATCTTTTTTTTTCTAAAACTGCTTTTCTTCAACCAGAATTAATATATAATTGGATTTGAATAATCGACTCACTTAAAAATAAATCGATCGCATAAAATGATTATTTTTAGTATTTTATTGTTTTCTATAGGTGTTCCTAAACTTTCCGCGGGTATTGTATAAAAGATTGTTTTGATTATCAAAGGAAGATATCTATGAAATGTTTAAAAATGAAGTAAAACCAAAATTTGATGAAAATAAAGCGACCTATAGTCTCCGCGTAATAAAAGTTAGATTATCTGATAAAGCAAATGAAATTCAGCCACCAGATAAATTAGACCAAAAACTTAAAAATCTAATTATTTTTAATAATGTAATAAATGAAAAAATTCAACATATTATGGAAATGTATTTTACAAGAGGAAGGCATAATAAATATTTTTTTATTTATTTAAGTCAATCATTTTTCGATTTACCTTTGAGAAGTACAAGAAATAATTCAAATGTTTTAATTTTATTTAAAATTTCTAATTCTGATAAATCTCAAATTTATTATAAAATGCTAGCACATTTTATTGAAAAAGAAGAATTTGAATATTTGTACAATTCTCACATGACAAAAAAATTAAAATATTTATTTATAAATTTAGAAGATGAAAAGATAATGCCAAGTGAACTCGAATGACTTCATCATATAATCCAGCCTTCGGCTTTTTGAGTTTTGCTCGATGTTGTTTTGTGCTATTTTCGCAATTACATAATAATGTTCAAAGTACTTAATAGAACGAAATTTATATAATAGTCGTTAAAATATATTAAATATTCAATACTACACTTATGTAATACTGATTTTAATTTTTTTTAAAAAATTGAGTTATTTCATTTTATTACATTCAATTTATCTTGGTTACTAATAAAAAGGAAAAGGGAAAATTGTTATATAATTATTTTTAGTTTTTTTTGAAAATAAAATGTTTAATTGGTCTGATATTTATATATTAATAATATATAATTTAAAATAATTTTGTAAATTATACGCACAAATACAGAAAACTAAAAAAATAAAAAATAATCTTCATAAATATTTAATTTTCAATTTATAATTATTATTATGGAATGAAATTAAATAAATTATGACCGTGAAATATATTCAACAAAATTTTAATTAAAACAAGATATTTCAATGATAATCACCGACATCAAAATTATACGTCAAGGCAACTACCAAAATTGCAGTTTCACTAATTGAATTATGATTGAGTCCGGAAAGTAAAGAACAATACCCTTTTAATGTCAATTAGTTGAGACCATTTAGCAAATGAAATTTACACAAACATATGTCCACAGTTACCAAGAAATTAATTCAATTTATCTTTATTTTAATAAGTCTAGATTTATCTGATAATTTCATTATTGAAAATACCCGAACGCTGAAGCCGTACAATGGATTTAAAAATGCCAGATATGTGTTACCATGGTTATCTCAGGTAAAATATTTATATTTAATATTGATTTTTTTGTTTTAAGAAATTAAAAAAGCCGTGCTTTATAATATTGCTTTTTTAAAATATTGAAAATAAAAATTAAGAATTTTTAAAAAATTTATTTAAAAATTTTATTAGGAGTAGCAAAAACTTTACACTTATATTTTTTAATAGTATTCCTATTTTTTTTAAAAATTATTATTTTCTTATTTAAAAAAATAAAATTTTAATCAATAAACTAAATGAAGTAATTTTGTGTATTATAAAACTATTTGTTTAGATAATTTAAATGTGTAATATTTTTTTTAATATTAAAGCTCAATAGTTCGTATTATAAATATATAGTCCAGTTAAAAATTAATCGATTAAAAGTATTATTCTCAAACAAAGTCATATGTAAAAAATAAAAAAATTCCTTTCATCATTGTGAATAACTTATTCAAATAAAATTTTATTAATTTTATAAATGAATAATTTTTAATAATCTTAATAAAAAATAAAAGAAAATATTAATAATTTATTTCTGTTTTATATTCTAACCTATTTTAATATTTTTTATTCAATAAGATTTTAGTATCAATAATAATATCAAAAATAATAAAAATATAATTATAATAATAATAATATTAATGTTTAAAAATGAATTTGTTTTATCATAAATATAAGAAAAGTAACTGAAAAATTCTGAGTAAAATTAATGTTTACTTTTCATCAATTCATTAACTGTTTATATTTTTTACAAGTTAATATTTCATTTCCAGACCTTGATAAATCACAGTAAATCATATCAGATTAGATAAACAATATTTTTTACTTAAAAAATTTATTTTAGACCAAAGTCTAGTAGAGGTAATCCTTACAAGGCTATTGCACCTGAGAATGAAGCAATACGAACTTCTGTAACAGTTGGAAACCAGGTCATATTTTATTTATAACAAATACTTTCACTATAATTTCAGCTGGATGTTACATTAAGGGTTTTCAACTATGTAATTTTCCGTACAAAATGAAATCAATATTAAACATACTTTTAAAAAATAATTTTGTTAAGTCCCCAAAACATCTGGGATTTTAAGACAAAAACCAATTTTACACAGAATAAAATTTATTTCATTTGAAAAATTGTGCATGTAACGCTGGAAATATGGTAAAATTTTAAAATATAAATTGAATATTTTTTATTAACCAAACAAGTTATCATTTAACTTCAATTTAATAGTCGAGTTGGCAGCGCAATAAACAAGTTCGAAAGTCTAGAACTTTATAAAATTGATAAGCAAAACAATAGTGATGATCAAATCAGTAATTTTCTCAAATTTCACCTCAGAATATCAGCGTCTCCGAATATATGATAAAATTTCCATTGTTAACAAATCTCTGCACTCGTGTTGAACAATCTTACAAACATAACCACTGTTAATAAGATAAATTGTTACTCAATAATCAAACTAAATGAAATAAAATAACAAATAAAAAATATTACGATATTTACTTTAAGTTCAAATCAAAAGAAAACATTCAAGATTTTTTCCTCAAGCAGATTCGTGTCCCACGAATTTTATTTCGATCTACTAGAGCACCCAAAACCCATCAAAACTTAATAGGAACCCGAAAAAAATTCAAGAAAATACGCAAATCTCAAACATCTTAACTAGCACCGTGAATTGAAAGTCAACTGGAATACTAGATTTCAACTGCTAACTTATTTCAACCGTAATTTATTTCAATCAACCGTAACTTTATTTAAATTTCAACTTTAGCTGTTTTCTTTATTTCAACCGCAAATTTATTTCAAGAGCAAATTGAATTAAGCCTAATGAATTAAGGGCCTAATAAATTAAACGCAAAGCCCTGCACAGAAAAAAATAAATAAACTTAGGCAAATGGTGCAAAAAATAATTTATTTTTTTGACATTTTTACTATTTTATCATTAATATTAATATTAATTTTATTTTTGTACTATTAATATTAATAATAATGTTCAATATTTAGAGTATCAAATTTAAATCTGACTCCAAAATCTTAGGTGGTGCAAATCAAAACAATCAGTAAAGCAACACTTGTATTTAT
>JBBMKC010236943.1:0-11147 GCA_037834085.1 Bipalium vagum | reverse complement strand
ATTTGGAATAAGCTTTTTAACTTTATGTTTTTAAGTACTTTAAACTCTGTGCACTTTTTTATGCATCACCCGTTATTATACACAAAAATCACATCTATTACAAGAAAAATTGAAATTTTTAAAAACATTTTACATTTAGATAAAATAACGTCTGTAATATAAAAATATTTTTATTCAATGTTTTTGTTTTATTTTACTAATTATATTATATAATATTATTTATATAAATACATCTCAAAACTCTATTATAGTTTATACTAAAAAAGTTAAATTATAATCTATCTTATAATTAAATTGTTATACCACAACATAATGTTACTGACACAATGAGCACAAAGAGTGATGGTAATGTTTTTGAATTTTAATGAAAATTAGCGTATCCCTGTGGAACTAGGGGGACACGTAATTAAACATAGGGTGAGGGTATTGATGACCTGTTCCTTTGACAGATTGATTTGGATGTTTTGGTAACAATGAATTTAAATGCAGTTCAAAGTGGTAGAAGATGATTTTTCCGTAGATGACGTATCATTAGGCTCATTATCATTAGATCCATCAATGAGTTCTAAGAGATATGTTTTTACACTTACAATCTTTATTTTTCTTTATTCATAGTTACTTCAATTTGGAAGTTGTTTGGAATCTAAAATTTTAATTTAATCTACATGTAATAAATTCAGTCAGAAATAAGTTATGGTAAAGGAAACTGGATTTTAGTGCACAAAAGAATCCGAATAATTATAGAAAAAATGATTCGAATGAGAGCATTAAAATTTGATTATGTATAGTATCCCACAATAGACACTCTTTTGTCACATTTATTTGTTTTTATTTTTTGTGGTCCGTATTTTAAAATTTTTGTATAAATTGTAATGTGGGATTCTCAAATTAAACAGACTTCAAAATTAACATAATTATTAGAATTATTTTATGATTTTTATATTTATTATTATTTAGTATAAAGAATGATTCGAACAATTAGTATACTTGAATTTTTTAAAATAAGGATCTCACGCCTAAATTAATAATTATTAAATATTTTTAATTTAAAATTTTAAGAATTATGTTACGGTTTTTTTAATATTTAAATAATATTTAAAATAAATGTTAGTAAATTTTAAAAAGGTAATTTAATTTTAAAAAAAGGTGAGATCCAATTTTGTAGTTTTTTTGAGTAATCGGATTTAATGAAATATATTATTATTGCTTTGATTTTGAATTATTATTTAAAGAATAATACACAAGAATATAACTATCAGTATCAATAAAACAAATTGTAAATCAAAGAAAAATAGATATTAATATAAATAAAATGTGCATTTCTAAATACAGAAATTAAATAAAATAAATATTTATAAATAGAATTTAAATGTAGATAATACACCGTTCTTATCTCTATTTTGACAACGTTGTTATTTTTGACATTGTACAGGTCTATTTTCACAAAATATTAAATACAACAGGTATACATTAATAATCATTAATAATTTCCTTGGTCAGACAGCTTGGAATGTATGAAGCCATATTGCAATAGTGTTGGGTTTACCAAGACACCCCCTGGGGAAAAATAAATAATAAAAAACTATAAATAAGGTATAAATACTACTACTACTAATATTATTATTATTATTATTATTATTATTAATTAAAATTAATTAATGCTTGAAAGTCATTGAAAAATTCCCAGGAATTTTATTTTTAAACTACTTAAAAAAATAAGATAATCCTCGAAAAAAATTTGTATTTTTAAAGCAGCCTAAAAGAGGCATTTTAATAAAAAATAAGGATCATCATAAAAATGTTTTCAGGGAATTGTTAAGGAATTTTAGAAATTTCATGAAACTTTTAGCATTTCAAGTATAATTTTGAAAATATCTGAAGAATTTTTCCAGATGAAGATCAGTCCCAGATAGTATATAAGCAAAGGGATTTCAGTAGATTTTCACCCCTCTGAAAACATAGTAGGATCAGATTGATCAAGAATCAGAGTTTATCGAGAATCAGAGTTTATCGAGAATCAGAGTTTAACAGGAATCAGAGTTTATCAACGATCAGAGTTTAACAACGATCAGAGTTTATCAACGATCAGAGTTTATCAGCGATCAGAGTTTATCAACGATCGGAGCCACCAAGGATTAGACAATAATACTACTTCTTTTATTCCGGGCTATGCTTAAAATTCCCATCAAAAGGTTATCGGTGAGCAGCCGTTAGGGCTCAGACGATAACTCGGGAGTGTTAGCGTCAACTAAATTGTAAGACGTTTCCTTTTTGTTTCTTTTTCTTATTTTAAGTAAATCATAATTTTGTAAGTAATATTTGATTATAACCTTGATAACATTTCATTGATTTAATATTGTTTTTGAATTTATTCCAATTAACCTTTGATTGATTAACATTATTTTGACTATAATTGACCATTATCGTATTTGATTTGATTTACTCTTTGCCATTATATTTGTGTTTGGAGTTGACAGTGTAAGGGTTGCGGAACATTTCAGACATTTATTCTAATCCCAGACTTGTGCATTATCTTTTTGAATTTCAGTGTATTTTATTTTATTTTGGTGTGGTATAAATACAAGTGTTGCTTTACTGATTGTTTTGATTTGCACCACCTAAGATTTTCGAGTCAGGTTTAAATTTGATACACTAAATATTGAGCAATAGGAATTGGAGAAATCTTCTTTTTAATAAGTCTTGACCCATTATTTATAGGTTCCATTAAAGATTCTTCATTTTCTGTTCTCTCTCTTTGTACAGATTCCTTCCATTTTGAAAAAAACATTTCAATGGAGTTTAAAAAGATAAGTATGGAGGTAAAAATATTAAACTGAAACCGTTTTACTCTATCAATTTCCTTATTCTTGTAGTTTTTTTGAAAAGGAACATTGCCCATTATTAAAACCGATTTCGTATACATATTTTTTAAAAACAAAGCTAGTGGTTTTTCTATATATTAAAAAAGTCACCATTAAAAGGACGAGTTCCCTATTTATTGCACAACAAACAGATATGTTTCTTGATCTTAAACATTGGATAACCTGAATAGTCTTTTTCTTCAAAAGATCGACCTTTCTTAGCTCTCGTTCTTACATTAAAGACAACATCATCAATAAAAAATACGTTACTTTCAGAAACTTGAGAAGGAAGTTTAATAAATTCCTGTGCATAGTAAAATCATAAAAATAATCAAAATAAACAAAAATACAAATTTTAAAAAAGTCAAAATTAAACTTAACATTGTCAAAATAGACCTTTATGATGTCAAAATAGGGGTGAAAACGGTTTAATATTAATAATAATAAATAAGTAGAAAATTATCTATTGTGGGGACTCCCAGGCAAACTCCCAGGACTTCCACGAGACGAGAGACAGAATTAAACCTTTAAGAAACATTTTTGTATTAACCTTTAAAAAACATTTTTTGTGATTCATCAAACCTTTTTTGTGCATAGAACAAAACATCTGGAAATATTGTAAAGAACTTTTTATTTTGCATGCGTGTAAAATATGTGTGAAATATTATTAAATATATGTAAATTATTATTGATAAATCCCGAAAATTATAAAAATATAAAATAAATAAATAAAATATAATATTTGTAAAAATGGTACATAAATTAGAATAATTCTAAATTTAAAAAGTCCAGTAAAAATAATTAATAAAAATAAAAATAATAATCTATAACCGAATAAATAATAAAAAAATAATATATAAAAAATTAAAATCAGTAATTGCAGATTACTAAAAATAATTAAAAGAGAAATTTTTTATTGTAAATAAAGTCGCAATAAAATACTATACGAGTAACTAGACGACAAATCCAACGTCAAATACTGTTAAAGTCAAAATAGAAATTAGATCTAGCCAGTCAGTAGCAATCAAATCTTTAACCAATACTCTTATATCACGAAGATCAAATATCAAAACTGTTGACAAGCAAAACAGAAATCGGATACGGTAAAACAAATTTTTACCCATATATAAGCTACTGGACGAACAATCGAAAAAACAGAACAAACGATTGAAAAGCAACTGAAAGAACGTTTGAACAAACAACTGATAGATCAACTGAAAAGGTAACTGAAGGACAACTGAAAACAGCAACGGAAACATTAAACAAAAAACTTGACACAATTCTACGACCGACGAGGACCAACTTACGGAAAAGGAAAACCAACATGAGTGAAAGGGATCAATCGCTGTCAACCAAGTACAAGCCACGAGACGAGAACAATCAACGTTTCAAGCCACAAGACGGGATTATTAACTATCAAGCCAATTACATTAAAAGATTATTTTGACTACGAAATAGATCAATTATAAAAAAGTTATTTTGTTTTTGTTTTTAATTTTATTCGCAATATCAATTTGATCACATATTGAATATTGTAAATATTTTTAAATTGTCTTTAAACTTAAAAAGGAATTAACAATTGGATAGATCCCCAATTGTTATTCCAATATCAAACTAGTTTTATTTGTTTTTCCCTTTTAATCTTTTTGCTTCCTCGACATCAAGTAGGGCGGAGGAGTGCTTTTTGAATTTCGAGGAATCTTTAAGCTAAGTTTGCAAAGAGTATAAACTGATATTTTCGGGACTTATCATTAATAATAGTTTTTAAAATTTGTAAATTTGTTCAACAAGGTTGTGTAAAAGTTTTTGAGTCGATAAAGAATACAATTTTTAAATTAATACTATTCAATCGTTCTGCTTTGACTTTGTGAATACCACTTTTATATTTTTATATTGAGTATAATCATATTTACGTTTTGATTCATAATTATTAATCGCAAGTACATTACAGCTACCCAGTCGATTTAAAATACAAATATCTATTAACTCAGCCTTTTACATAAACCGAACGTTACACTCTTTAAAATCCTTCTGATATTAACACGAGGTACGTTAAGTTTTTGAAAGGATATCCAATGTTTAAAACAACTAAAAGTAAACCCCGTTTTTAAAAACTTAACAATATCACCACGAGAATATGTTTTTATTGAGAAAATGCCAAAGCACAACATCAGAGGTAGAAAGAAGCTTTTCTTGTTTGAAAAATATGCTTAGAAGCAATCGGAATTTCAAAATGGAAAATATTAGGATTTACTTTTTGTTAAGTTACAATACTTTAAAAAATTATTATGAATCATGTAATATGAGCAGTGAATAAATAAATACTGTTCATATTTAATTTTCTTTTGATTTATTTGAATAATAATTTATAAGGCCAATAAAGTCAAAATTTTACAGTTTATAGTAATTAATTAATTTTTAGTAATTAATAGGTCAAAATTTTAGGTCAATTTCAATGATTTTTAGGTCACTTTTTTGGGGGCCCTACTATTAATAATAATACTAATAATAATAATAATCAAAATTAGTACATTTTATATTAGTACAGTTACTTAATTTATTAGATTTCTTTGAATAAAAGTTTTTGATGACTAAATATAATCTTTACATGTCAATTAGTGTTGTGCCTGAAATGTTAATTAAGGAAGATGTAACTAGTACAATCATTCAGTGAGTTAAAAAATAAAATAGCATTTATTTTTTTAAAAAAATCTCATTATTTTCCTACAAAATCTCCTCGGTTGTAATGACTTTCAGCAAAGCTTGCAAAAAAACCTATTTCAATTGCTTAATGATTTTCATGAAAACCCTTGACTGTTGACATTGTGGTTTATATACTTTTTTCGATCAAACTCTATCTCGGCGTGGAGATAGTTTGATTAATGGCTATTATGGGAAATAGCCGTCTGAGCGTATGGATTGGTCTACGATCATCAATCTCTACGGCTATATAAAGAGACGGCTATTCTCCGAAATAGGCCCAAAAAAAACTAGAAAGGAGAGTTTCAATTATATAATATATTTATTGAATTTTGAAGAATATATTTTTTCGGATCGTTAGATTTTTTTGACGGAAGAACAAAATTATTGGATTTTTAGAATATCTTTTTGGATCGTTGGACTATTGGATGGAAGTATAAAATTGAATAAAATTGAGAACCATTGCCAACCGGAAGATTTCTACGACAGATCCCAATAATTATTTTTTTCCTTTCTATAATAAGGACTTTGCAAGAGGATTATACAAGGGGACCCAACGAGTTTGGGAATCCCTAAAAAACCTGAAAAGAACCTAGTGGATGACCCGGGAACCTCTTGTCGTTCCTGTTGAGACTATTTATCTATTGTTTTTTGTGTTTTCTTTGCTAATAATTAATTGATAATTATAATATTTTTAATATTTTACTGTAAATCGTCTTTGGTAATTATTTTCTATTGGTGATAATTAATATAATTTTAAAATGCTATTTGATTCCATATTTTATTTTTATTCATTGAAATTTTGCGGAAATTGAAAAATTTTGACGTTATGTATATTAGACTTTTGACTGAAACTGATTCTTGGAGTAATTGAGATTTCTGTGTAAATGTGCAGTTTTGCATACCAATAAAGTTTTATTATGATTGTCTTTGATTCAATTAGGGTGAGAATAAAGTATTATTATGGGAGTTTTGATTCACTTAGAGAGCGGATAAATTATTATTTCGTGAGTTTTGATTCAGACTGAGTTTAACTTTGTGCGGCTACAATAGGACTTCGAACACTATTTTTAAATGATGAGTTATTGATTACGAGCGAAAGTTACTTTGATAAGGTATAATAGTAACAAAATTCTGTAATATTTCGATTTTTAAATAAATCATAGATCACACCAACTTAATCGAATAAAACAATGATATAAAGAAAATTTTTTTATATTTTACATTTAGAAAATTGAGCCAATTCAACCCACGCACCCTGTTGTTTTGAAGAATCTTTTTGATAAAAATTAAAAATGTAATTTTTTAAAAATATTTTTTATCTATAACATATTTCCTTATAATACATTATTAATCATTTGATAGATATATTGTTTTCATCCACTCATAAATTTCATTCTTCAAACTTTCTGGAATTAAAGATCTAGATTTTGGAGTTATTGCTGCAACAATTTCAGAGACTGTACAATCTTCAACCCCTTTCATTTGTATATATTTTTTGCAAGCCTCACGAACATTATCGTACCATCCAAGATCATTTAACTTTTGACGAATGTAATTCCTTATGTTTTCTCTTTGACCTCCATTATTTAGTTTTCGATTAAAATTTTCTAATTGTTGAATTTTATCCATCAGTAATGTAAAAGTAATTAATAATTCATGAATTGATCAATTTGAATTAATTTAAAGTCAAAATTTAAAAATGAAATATAAATTTATTCAATATAAATAAAGATTGTTATATTAACTTAACAGTTTTTTAATAATATTTGATCTCAAAGATTTTACTTAAAATTACTGTTTTTAAGTAATTATTTTTAGTATACTGATTAGTATTAAAATTTATAACACTGTTAGAAATAAAAAATTTAATAATAAAGATCTTAATTATTATATTAGCTATTGAATATTTATCATAAATATTTATCATATCACAAAAATTTCAAAATTTAAAAATATCCTAAAAATCTAAAAACCCAAATTTTTTCACAAATTTATTTGTCCCAGTACATTTTTTCTTAAAATAAAAGGGATAAAAAATCAAATTTTTTATTTAAAAAAAAACGAAAATGAGTAAAACAAAAATAAGTAAAATGACAAAACCAAGAATAATTAAAGTGAAGAAAATTGTCAAACCTTCAAAATTACCTAAAATAGTATAATAAAAAATAAATCTAATATTTTTGAAAACTTTAAGTAATTTAAGTATTGAAGAAAATAATTCTGTTGCTTTTATAAAAAACTAAAAGGTTTTGTTTATAAATATAACATTTTTCCGACTGATATAAGATCAAAAGATATTCTTAGTTTTTTTAATTTAATTTTAGAAACCATAATGGATTTCATTCGATATAGCTGTAGAATTTTTTTATTTTAAGTGATTAATTTAATTTCAAAGTAATAGTAATTTTTAGGTTTACTTTTGTAACTATATAACATGTTAATTAAATTTTAACGGAAGCGGTCACTTTTGAGGTCACTGCGCTCCCATAAACCGCTAATAAAAACCGCTGTGTAAATTGTAAAAAAAAATTTAAAAAATAATTAAAAATTACTTGATTCTCGAAAATGGGTTCGAGTATTTATTTAAAAAGAATATTTTAATAATAAAATGTCAATCAGGAAAGATTGTTTGAATGTTTATAATTTTTTTTAATTTTAACTACTGTTACGATAAAAATTTTCGTAGAGTTTTTATTTTTATATTTTGTGTTTATAAAAATTTTCTTACTGTTTACCTGATTTTTTGTCTGAAGTTGCAAAGTGCTACTTTTAGTGATTGATTAATATTTTTCATGTTGTATATCTTGTAATTTAAATACCACGTTTGTCTTTTATACTTCAGAAAAGTATGTAGGTTTTGATGTTGGTTTCCACAAAAATGATTAGGTTATGATATACCGACTGTTATTTCTGTTTCTGTCTATAAAAATAAATTCGAAAAAGGATACACAGCAAAATGGACAAATGAAATGTATTATATAAATCCAATTTCTATGGAATTTTTGATAAAAATGGGGAAAAATAATAGAACAATTTTACGAGAATGAATTACAAAAATTTGAATTTTACAAAGAAATATTTTTTAAAATACATTGTTTGTTTTATTATCTCAACAATATTTCATTTTTATTTATTAAAAATATGAAAAATCGGCCACCAACTTATCAAAGTCTTTTTAATAATAGTAATTAGTTTTAATTATTAATATCATCATAATTAATATTTTAGATTCAATAACTGAAAATTAATTAAAAGAATTAAAGAGTTATCAGTATTTTTATAAAATAAAAAAGAACTATTTAAATACCTTAAATGGAAAACTAGAAGAAATGAACAAAAAAGAAATGATGTGATAAATATTTTATATGAAATAGAAAGAAAAATATTTGATGTTGAAGATGAAATTAGAAATTTAAGAATATCTTCTTTTGAAGCAAATAATAAAGCAAATATACAGCAAATATGCAGAGAAATACACAAGAAAATAATCAAGATATAAATTGACTTTTATTTGAAAAATTAGTTTTAAAATATATTTCTTTATCTTTATTATTTCTTTACTTTATTATAATGTATCTATATAGCTTTTTCAATTATTACCAATTTTTGTAAACAATAACCATGGAAAAATTCTATGGATATTAAATCTAAAGCATTTTCAGTTGAACTACATAGAATTACAACTTCAACTGCAGTTGAGACAATCGAATTAATAAAAATTCTATTTATAAGTTTTAATCTTTTGAACATCATCAATTTATTTTTTAAATAAACGAATTTCAATAATAAATTTAAAATTTCATCCTAATATACTTTACAATTTAATGTTCTAAGACGTAGATTTTTATTATATAAAATGAAAGAGAAATTTAATGAAAAAAATTATGATGAAAAACCAACTGTCCCTGTTTATCCGAAATTAGAAATGGAAATATTTTCAAACCAATCAGACTTCTTAAATCCTTTAATTAATAAAGTAAAAAAACTAAAATTTATATATGCTTTTATAGATGCAAATTTTAAATTAGGAAGTATTATTATTATGGAGAAATTTTAAGAATTGAAACTGCTATTATGACAGGAACTATTTTATTAATTTATGTTCTTCTTGCAACATCCTTTTTTGGAGCTGTAATCCTATTTTTATTTATTATAGAAAATGAAAAAAAATTTAATATAGTAGTCCAAATGATCCAGAACCAAATGATGAAAAATTATTTGAATTAACTGAAGATTTAAAATTACTAATAGAAATAAATTTTAATCCAAATAGAGACACACTATTTACAGTAAAAGATTTGAGTAATTATCTTCAAATAATAAAACTTGCTAAAGGATCACAAAAATGTATGCATATTACAAGTATAAAAACCGAGTTGATAAAAAGATAAAATTAAATCGATAAAATTTATAAACCGAAATATTTACTTGATAAATTTTTAATTTTAAGAAAATATTTATCTGCTAAAAAACAGATCATGATAATCTTAATCATTTAATTTTAAAAATATTAACTAAGTTAAAAAATAGAATTAAACCAAAGTTTTAATGAAAAACTGTTAAATTTGATTTAGATTCTGATTAAAAATATATATTAAAAAATTGAAAAAATATCTACAAAAAATATCAAATTTTTTATCTCAAAATTTTTTTAACATCATTTATTGTAGAAAGTAAAGATTCAAATATAATATTTAAGTTAGATACACCACTAAATCTTGATCCAAATTTTAAATATGAATTAGTTCTAATTTATTTTTAAAATTATAATTCTATTTTTAATTTTAATGAAAAAATAAAAGAATAGATGTAACTGTTACAGATTTAAAAGGAAAAAATAGAAAATTACATTTTCTTTCTTCTATAGTTAGATGGGTTATAAAATGTTCTATAAGAATTGGTGTTATTATATTTTAGTCTCCATTAATTTTAAATACATTTACTGAAATAATATTTTTTATTAAATTTCTTAATATCTTCTATTTTTATTGGAAAATTTATATCATTTAAATTAAATTCTTTTATATTTGAAACATAGTTATTTAATCTATCACAATGATGTAAATATCACTGGATGTAAATAAGTAATTACAGAATAAACAAAACATTTATTATCATTATTTTTAATATTTATTATATATTGTGATTTGAATGGCGATTTCATGTATGGTGATCCTACTAAACTTTGATATTTAAATAAGTGTAATTTTATGGATATTATTTTATCTAATTTTCATCCAGATTCCTTTTGTTCTTTTTCTTCTATATACTTATTTAATTTTTCTAAGTGAAATAGAACTTTATTTCTTATTTGAACTTCCATATTTATTTTTTCTGTTTGTGAATAAATTGACTTATTAATATTTCATTTTCATTTGTTTTTTAAGAAATTATAAATGGGTGAATAAAATTACATTTAAAATAATTTTATAACAAAATTTATTGTTATTATATTTAAAATAATACTTAATTATATCTATTAATTCATCAAAAATTAAAAATACTTTAATTATTATTATCTTGAATATTTTTAAATAATTCCATTTTACTGAATTTAAAATTTTTTGATTTATAATTATATTT